>VMDR010021345.1:0-16905 GCA_007922815.1 Macrotus californicus | reverse complement strand
TAAACTATCTTTCTTACAATTAGACTTGTTCAGCAATAAATTCTTCTACCTCAGAAGGTTTAATAGTTCTGACATACAAAGTACCCAAGATGGAGGGCTACATTAGCGTCACCCTGGTATTTTTCTCAGAGTATACTTATCTGTAAAGATCAATAATAAAAATACAAAATTCAGCTAGCTTATTTAAATGGGCTTCTCGGGAATACCTGGCTTTCAGAATGTATTGGAATGTTCTGTGTAATTTTAAGACAATCATGCATTAGCAGATGAGAAACAAGAATGCCTTCATGCATTCTAGAAATCGACATGCCTTCCTCCGGTGAGGCTGTCCGAGGAGGTAAACACGGAGAAAACACTGGCAAAGGCGAGCAAAGCACTTGCTGGTTCTCAAATCAAACTTGCTTCTGGAGAGAAAAGCAGAAGCAAGGCTAGGTGACCCTTAACAACAGCTCTGTCTCTCTCCAGTAAAACCTGTCTTCTCACCCAGGCTTACATTATGCCTTTAACAAAAGTGTCTATTTATCAGTTTAAAATCTTCCCACACGGTGATGTAAGCTTGAGAAAGGCAGTGGTAACAAGAATTCAGCTGCCCTCTTCACTTCTCAGCAGGGCCCCAGGAGGAGGCTGTCATGGGGAATCCCACAACGCCACAAGACAAGAGGTCAGGACAACCCGCAGAAAAACAGCATCAGATTTGCACCGTGTAGCCCCCGCACTTCCCATGAGTTCTGACCTGATTTATGGGCCCATTTCTAGCGACCATGTTTGGTCTGTCAGTCTGTTCTCTCAGTCTACTATGATGTAAATTGCCTCAGCAGTGTATTATAGGAAGACACTCCACCATTTTGGCTTCATTTTCAAAGGGAAACCTGAAAACTTGAGAGATCTTTCTGAAGGAATTTAACAGTTTATTAGTAAAATTTGATCACTGCTGACCTACCTCTCCCACTTGATCCCACTTGATAAATGAAGAAGGCCAAGCCAAGCGAAGGGAGCTCAAGCATGATTTTTTGGCTGTTAATTATTTTTAGTCCAGAGATTAGAGAACCTGATACACTTTGCTTTTCTATTTTCTTTTTTATTCTCACCAAGGACATGCTCACTTATGTTAAAGAAAGGGGAAGAGAGGGAGAGAAACATTGATATGAGAGAGAAACATCAACTGGTTATCTTTCACATGTGGCCCGACTGGGACCAAACCCACAACCTAGGCATGTGCTCTGATGGAGAATCTAACCCACAGCCTTTTCTATTAATGGGATGATGCTCTAACCAACTGAGCCACACCAACCAGGGTGAACCTGATAATATTTAAAGAGACTTGAAGAGAGAAGGCCCAAGGTTTGCCCAAGGCCTAAATTTTCAAATGGTACAATAGATGCATATATATATATATATTTTTTCTAAGTATCAAAATTATTTAATATAGTATGAAGACTTTTGGCACTGAGAAAGTAAAAAGAGCATTTGGGAAAGTCAAGGTTTTCAAACTCTCAGTCAAGCCAAACTTTGCCCAGAAATAGCCCAGACACAACCAAGCTAAAAGACAAAAATTCAGGAGTTGCAGAAAGCATCAGTCACAATGCATAGAAATAGAAATTGCGCTGTTGAACTCCAAAAGGAAGAGAGCCCTGAGTCCCAGATGGGAGTGTGTGTGTGGAAGCATGCAGGACAAGGTGAGAAATATTTCCAGATGCCATGTCCCTAGCTGAGGAGGGGAGCCCATCTTTCTCCTAGCATAGACTCAGGCACAGAGCAAGGTGCATTGGCTTCCTCTCAAAGTAGATCGCAATCCATCTGTAATGCTGTCTTTTATGAGTTGGACATCGTAGAATATTGAGACCACAGAAATTACTCCACTTAATATGATTTACTTAAGTTTGAAAATGCTTGGATGATTCTCATTATTATTGATTCTTTTCTTACTTCTGGATGTATGTTATGCCATTCTTAATAAGATTTTAAAACCTTAGTTTCCTAGAATACAACAAAAATAAATATCTACACTTACCCAACTGTCTATATACTCAGGTTAAGTAGCTAGAAAACTGGAGAGTGACACTCATGCCCGTGAAAACACTTAAAGGACTATTTTCAACAAAGTCACAATGGCTTGTATTTAATTGTTTCATCATACCCATTGTTTCTGCCTAACCATATGGTATTTGCTGTGGTATTTTAAGTAGTTTCTGTTTGTGAATTTTTTATCTTGGAGGGATACTGAGATTTATTTTTATTTTTAAGCAGTTAATTTTTAAGTAATCACAAGAGGAAAAGATCACTTGAACTTGTATAATATTGGACTTTTTCTAAAATACTTCAATTCGATTAAAACAATAGATAATGAATTAAGTGAAAGAGTAAATGAATAAATATTCCTAAGTTGGGTGGGAACACCAGTATAAATATATGGCTTCACATAATAATGAGTAACTTTGAGAGAGCAAGAGAGCAAAAAAAAAAGGAAAATTAGCTCTCACATTAAAACGAGATCGATAGAAGTATAATTGTATTGGAAACATGAATGTGAACTTCTAGCCCTTTTGGAGAAAAAGAAAGCTCCATCTTGGGAATGGACAATGCATCCTGCCTCACTTTCCTCATCCTGAATACCCATGTAGAGTATGGCTATGTTCATCTATTCTGGCATCTCAACAACTAATCTCTATCTCCAAGACTTCTATCGCTAACACTCTTCCCCAGGAAAAGATCTCAAGGCTCCTTGCAAGGTGGCTGACTTCCTTGTTTGGGGGCAGGGAAAATCATTATAATGGAGGGACATCCACATTTTTTAATTTCCTCCTCTAAAGCATGAGTATTCTCAAGGGTATTTAGGGTAACTTGGAAAAAAAGTAACAATATCAGGTTGCTAATTGACAGAGTGTTATTAACACACATGTATACACATGCACACAGACATAAACACTCAATAACAATAATTGTACAGCTATTCAAATTTAAATTCTCAAGGTACATAAATGTTAGGAATTCTAGAAAGGTTTTCACAGTAGATAGATGTAAAGTATGCTGAAAAACATTTCTGTCTGTGAACATTAGTGAGATTGCTGTCTCTAATTGCATGGGCCGTTACAGGGTAGGAAATGAGGGCAAATACATTTTAGCTGTGTATGAGACTGCCTTATGTAAAAGGGAATATAATCAAAATGCTTACAGAGACAGGACGGTTGAAACAAGCCAGTTGCCCACAGCAAATGTAAGCTCCTTCCATTGTTCCCTACCCTTAGTAAGAGTTAGCCCTCCACAGAAAATCAGAATGTCAGAATCAAGGAGTGGAACTTGAGACAAAGTTCTTATTCTAGGATATGATATTAAGAAAATTGAGTCTGATTTATATAACAGAAAATTTTGATGTTTGTAAGCCTATTTTTAAGTGGCAGTGCATAGATGCTTACTGTACATTCTTCCAATGGTCATCAAAATCTATATTTTAAAACACAGTGTCTTGCAAGAAATAGGCTTCTTTTGGTCTTGTAGGACCCTAACTTTGAGGATCACATTAAACTTTCCATTGATGCTCACAGCTGCCCCTCTTTGTGTAACAACCAATGGATATAAAATTTTATATCTTTGACCAAATAAGTTAGAAACTTTTTTCTTTTTTAAATCCTCAACTGAGGATATGTTTATTAATTTTAGAGAGAGGGAGAGAGAGAAAGATATATGGGAGAGATGCATTGATAGGTGGCCTCCCCTAGGCACCTTGGGTAAGACTGAATCCATAGCCTAGGTGAGTGCCCTGACGGGGATCAAACCCACATCGTCTCTGGTATATGGACAATGCTCTAACCAACTGAGCCATCTGGACAGGACATAACTTGGGAACGTCGAATGAGTGGGTACGTGTGGGTATTTTATTTCTTTCCATCCATATATTAGTGTATCTACAATTCAGAGCTTTCATCTATAGTGGGCTAAAATAGAATTTTAGGTCCTAACAAATATATATCTCCTTCTTCCTACTGGTCTACAGAGTCTGAAATTGTGAGAAGCACAGCACGTTTGTCCAAAAAGGAGAATCAAGGAGTTAAGCTCCCTTCCAAGAATTAGTGACCACTCAGTCGGCTCACCACTCCAGAGGCATGGGACCAAAAAAATAAATAAATAAATAATAAAAAATAAAATAAAAAAGGAGCATTTTTGAAGAGAGAAAATGAGTTAGCTGTGCCTCCTGACATCATTATCTTTCTGCTTTTTTAGGCTTACAGAAACAAATTGCAGAAGGGAGCTCTACTCTCACGATGGAATCACTTTCCTAAACCACTGGTACATGTGGCCAAAGTAATGCTCTGGAAGCCCACAACAGGTAAATCATTCCTCACTTTGAGATGTAGCAAAAAAAAAGGTAAGAGAGACAAGAGACAAAAACAGAGAGAGAGAGAGAGAGAGAGAGAGAGAGAGATGTCTAGGAAAAATTATTTATTAAAGCTAGGAAAGAAGTAGAACCTCTCCACAGAAACACACACACATCCCCATATGTCTCCACTCTTTTGTCTCTATTTAGATTCTTGGGTTTAGTAGCTAGACATCAGTATCATGGGAAAAAATGATCAGCAGGACCCAGAAGCCATTTATCATTTCAGTAAGGTAATTTTCCTTGTCTATTCTGGGTCTTTTCATATCCACTTAGAATCTCTACTAGGATACTGCTTTCAGAAACTCCCAGAATTTTTCAGGGTTAATATTTAATTAAGTCAATGCGAAGTTCTCCCTAGATGAGTAAACTTCTCTTCTGTTTTCCCATTGGTTTATGCATGTTTTCCCTCTGTCTTACAATAAAGGGTTACAGAAAAAGTATAGAACCTACCATGTATAAAAGACATAGTACCGCATATAAAAGGTATAATACCTACCACAGTATAGTACCACCACGGTAAATGCCTGAAATTTGGCAGCTGTTAACCACCAGTTACCAAGTTTCTATGGATGAAGTTAGCATATTAATATAATTTACTGTTAATAAATTAAAATGCATTAACATAAATTTTCTCATTTCCATACTTTGTTTAGCTGCAGCCAAGGCCCTTAAAACTAGCTTACAGCCTTTCTAAAGTGACTAACTAGAGTCAAAATTTGTCATTATCAGGTTTATTCTGTGCCATTTTCACTATAATTTTATAGATTTGTCATCATCTTCAAAGTTGGGATAAATCCAATCCCAAGTATGTCATGCTACCTGCTAACCTAAAATTTTAAATAAAAATTATTATAGTACTTCCTCATTCCATTCAATTTAGAGGGGAAAAAAGATACTGAGCCCCTATGGTAGATTTTGATTTAAGAACTGAATCCTTTATCTGAGTAAAAAGAATCCTAAATCCCATGATATATTTTAATATAAATCTATAGAAGAACATTAGACTTGGAGAATGACAACAAAAAAACCAGCAGGATAATTAAATTGATTTTTAAAACATAGACACTTTAAAGTAGCTATTTTGTAGAATGTCCTCCTTTGATGTTTGTTTGATGCTTTTTCATTACTAGACTGGAGTCCCAGATTTTTAGGAGAAAGATCACAAAGATGAAGGCCTTTTCCATCGTCTAATACCAAGGGTCACTCGGTAGCAACGTGGTTTGCCATGGGTAATGTTAATCTTCGTCACTTGGTTCAAGTGACATGGTGTGTGTGTGTTGTATATATGCATTTGAATGCATAATGTGTATATATATACACACATGGGAGTAGATACACAAATAGGTACCTACAGATATATATGTGTTTGTGTGTATGTACGCAGGTATGGTAGTGCACGCTGGATTTCTCCACTTCAAAGTTCCTTTTTTCTATACTTTCTACTTCTTTGAGGAAAGAGCACCTACATATATCATTTGGGCTTTTCTATAAGGGAGACTTGTCTTTTCCCTCTCATTTATTTATTTATTCAACCTTTCATTAACATCATTATAGGTTCTTGGATATTTACTTATATCTTGTGGTTCTAAAATAGCTCATTATTTATTTTGAAAAAAAAAGGAATCTTTATACTTGGTTTGTCTAAATCAGAATTCAAATCAGGTATACTCTTTGTATTTGGTTATACCTGAATATCTTCAATATTTTTTATTTAGAACAACTCTTTCTCCTTCAAAATGCAAGAAAACTTTGGAAGAAATTGGGTAAATTGTCCTACAGAATATTCCAAATTCTGTATTTGACAGACTTCTGGCCTGCAGTTGTTTTTAACAAATTTACCTGTGCCCCAGATTTCCTGTAGCCTGGAATTTGATTCTAAAATCTTGACTAGAATCGGTTGTCAACCAATGTTTGTAGACAGCAGTTAAACACCGACAGGACCCCCAGTTTATGGTGTGGTGAAGAAGGAGACTTTACTTGGTGCAAACAGCTCAGTTGCGGTAGAGCTCAGTAGCGTTACTGCTCAATTACGGAAACAGCACAGCTGTTTGCTGAGGAAAAGCTAGACTCTGAAGTGGCCCTCTGGCAAGGTGGCTCAGGCCCTCTCCAGCTTCACAGCTCTGGCCTGCTCTGGTCTGCTCTGATTTGCTCTGGTCTGCTCTGGTCTGATATGCTGAGAGGGCTCTGCTCCACTCCACTCCGCTCTGGCCTGACAAGAAGGGGGAGCTCCACTGTGGTCCACTAAGACGTCTTGGGTTGCACTGGATACTTCATGTTGCATCATATCAGAAGGCACATTATATTTGGGACAAATTTAGCTTTAATGATGCTAAATGATCCATGGGTTCAGTTGATGATAGTCTTGATCCTTCCTTTATAAAGCTTCTTGTAACCCTTTTTGTAATAATTTTGCTATTTACTGATTGCTACTGCCAGGACATATCTTTCATTACCACTCATGAAACGATGTTTTTTCCATCATTCTTATTCCATCAATCAGCTGAATTCTTCATAATATAAAAGTTTCTTCTTATGTACTAAGTCTAATTTGGTTACCTTTGTTCCAATTCATTTGGAAAAGAGAAGATAAAACGTAAATTCATTCCCTTATAATTTTCAGATTTCAGAGTAATTAACGCATACTATAGTAACTTCAATTGGTGACCAAGGTTTTTGTTTCTTTCTCCTATTTCTTAAAAAAATGGTGCTTGTTTATTCAATATATTCTATATTTTATAATAATTTGAAGACATCATTTTCTGATGTCAAATATTGCCCCATTGTTATCTAGTAAGAGTCCTTCAACGTGGCTCCCTGTGTTTCTTTAGCATGATCCCATGAGAGCTTCCTTGCTGACTGGTCCAAGAAGACATCCTGCATTTATTTTGTATGTTTCCTGCTCCTTGCCTGAGATTAATGGTTTCTCCAGGGAGCCTTTATTCTTTTTAGTGACAAATGATATTTTGAAATTAGATTTGGATACTGGACATGATGAGCATTGCTATTAGATAGTCATGGCTTCTAGGCTTTTTACACAGAGATAGAAAAAAAATATATATAATATGTAATATGCATATTTTATATATATAATAAATAAATATATATATTTTTTCTCACAGTGATATTTACAAATCATAGTTAAGAATCCAAAGCTTTTATTTAATATATTTGATTTTATATTTACGACTCTTTGCTTTGATGCTGAAAATATTGATGACAGCAACCACAATGATCATATATTTTCTTTACCTTACAATATACTATGAAATGGGCTCAAAATAATCAAATTGTATTACTCTTTGCAGTTTCCTTATGTCCTCAAATTCCAGATTTAAAATATTGTATATTCTATAGTTTGCCAGAAATTCTTTAAAATTGATATCAGAGATGAAATAAATATTCTGGGAGTGATTTAGAATGCTCAAAAATTAATGGAGCGATCTTTCCCCTTGAATTGAAACTGCTTTGTTGAATAAACAGTTTTGCCTACTTAGTCAGGACTTCCTGACCATCCAATTGAAATTCTGAGTCCTCCATTGCCTTATTTCCTATCATCTCTTTTTTGGAGCATAAAAATAAAACTATATTCTAAGCACTACCACCTGTGAATATGTTACCTCTGTGGGGGCATAAAAAATAAGTTTCCTTCCACCTTTCTAATTTTTTCCTGGTTAGAATAATAATCAAATTAACAAGAGACAGATTAACAGGAGACAATGACCAAATATATGTATGTACATGCAGGGGTGCCATAAGAACATGAGATCTGAGGATGCATTGGCCAATTGAGGTTTCCATGCCATTCTGGACTAAATAGATGAGGCAGATTCTAGTATGCCAGAGGGAAAGTAGGCAGTTCACAAGTAGGTGAGAAAGAGCAACCATGTTTTAAATAAATTCTTGCTGGGTCACCCAGAAATAATGAGTCACAGATGGGGGTCCAACAAACAAACTTACTTGGATACTGCCTGTCTGCCACTTAATTCATATATGCTGAAGTAAATCGCTAACATGAATAGCTTTCCTCCTGTGGAGGTCACAGTCAAAAAATTACAGTGTAGGTCAAATTTGTTTGTAGATCAGCTGTGACCTCTGCAGACAGGTTTTTCTATCTGAATTCCTTTAGGTAGGTGGGGTCAAGGGTGGTGATCAAAGTTGCTTTCTGAGTTTTCTTTTTTCCTAAAAATAACCAGCTTCAAATCAATATCCTAAAAGGCATATTTTGGGGTGTCAAAACCTGGTCCCCTCGCTTATCAAAAGGGACTTTGTAGATGTATTTAAATTAAAAACCTTGAGATGGGGAGAATACCCTGTATTACCCAGGTGGACTGAAGTAATTACAAGGTTCTTTACAAGGAAAAGAGGAAGTCAGGAGAGCCAGAGTCTTAAAAGTAGCCGTAATAAAGGAAGCAGTGGTCAAAGTGACAAAAGGCCATGAGACTAGATACATGGGCAGCCACTAGAAGGTGGAAAAGGGAAGTGATAGAATGTCCCCTTTGTGCCTCCAGAAGGAACACAGCCCTTCTGATACCTGGATTTCAGTCCAGTAAAACCCATTTTAGACTTCTGACCTCCAAAATTATAAAAGAATAGATTTTTGCTGTGTTAAGCCACTAGATTTGTGGTAATTTCTTACAGATACAACCCCTACCACACCCACAAGTGTGTCCTTCATAATGTGAACTGTAGTAACTTGGAATTATTAGTGTATTGGCCTGTAGACTTCTTAACTTTTTCCTAGGAAAATGTATGCTTTATGAAGCCAAGATTCTATATCTAATTCGTTCTCACTGAGCACTGTGTATGGTATTTAATAGGGTCACAATACATATGTTTAGGTGAATTAAGATGAATACAACTTGAGATTGTATTCAGTTGTTCTAGTACCCATTGAATGTATGAGAACAAAGTAGCCTAGGACTTTTATTCTACACAGAAGCTATTGCCAAACCTGTTTATAAACATATATATAATGATGAACATAAATAGGGGATTGTGTCATGATCAAATTATTAATTCATATTTCTCTTTCCTATAAATATTACCATTTTAATTTTTAATTAATTTTTCTATACTACCAGATATTTTTCTAAATTATTTTTATTCATATATGTTCTATGTTGATATTTATTCTTCTTTCACTTTAAAACATTTGTATTTTACCACATATACTGATTACTCTCTAGATAGCAACCACTGTTTTAGGTGATGTGTGGACATAGAAATGAAGGAGATGGGCAAGATCACTCTTTCCTGGGGACCTATTTTGTGGCAAAAAGAGATGGGCAATAAATAAACAAACAGGGGCTAATGGTGATAAGTCCTTTGTGAAGAAACCAAGTTACCTAAACATTTTGTTCGGGCATCGCCCTTCAATAAGCATTCTCTCTTTGAAAGGAAACACCTCTTCCTCCGCCCTCACTCATCTTCTCTACTATTTGTAAACGAAATAGCTCAGGTTTTGAAATTGGAAGAGCGAACTTAAATTCGATTTCTACCAGATGTTAACAATGGGACTTCCTGTACGAGTCTTAGCTCAGAACTTTAATGCATCTGTAAAATGGATATATAAAACTAACATTTATTCATAGGGACGATAAGTGAACAATACTCTATTGTTATAAAGAATCCACAGCAATGCCTGACCCTTTAGTAAATGCTCCTTCAATACAGTCCCTTTCTTTTTTCACCTGCACATTCAAAACCTTGCCATTCTTTAAAGCCCAGAGCACTTCTAAGTCCATCCTTCTCTGAAATACTCCCAGTTTGTCCTGCGGTTTGGTGGTTTCTCTACTTTTTTCTATCATCATATATTTTTTCTTATGCTTATGCTTTTGTCCCCCAGGCTATCTTAAGTTTTTTGGAAGCAGACCTTCAATATTACCTTTCTTGTTTTCCTCTAGGTCTTGGCACAATGCTCAAGATGAAAGTTGCTTTGATTCTAGAGAGAGCTGGCCCAGGATTGAAAAAAACTGGCTTCTCACTCAGGCTCATCCCACCTCTCTGGCAAGTAGGCAGGCTCATTATTATTCATCAGACAAAGTTGCTATTACTTGCTTAGTCCTGCTTAGCTCTCAAGGTGGCTGCAAGGACATGGTGTAAAAAACGTACAAAAGGAAATGTGTGGCACAGCACCTGCTTTCGGTGCTGTATAAAATGATAACACTAATCTAACTCTAACAATCAATGCAATCTATTAAGCTCTTACTATGTGCCAGACACCTGCCACACGCCCTGTGCCCTACTTCTGAGAGGGAGACTGGAATAATGGAGAACTAGATTTTGGTGCCAGTCCACCTGGGTCTGAGTTCTGGCTCGGCCACTCAAGTGGGGACTTGGGCAAACTGTTTAACCTCTTTGTGCCTCAGTTTCTCATCTATACAATGGATTTAAAAGTCACCCACCTCATAAAATCATCATGTATATTAAATTAATAAATAATTGAAATGTGCATGTACATAGCACCATGTAAATGTGTATTAAATAAATTTTGCCATTTAATTCACACAGTCATAATATTGTTATCCCCATTGCCTAGTCAAAGCAATGGAGACAAAGCCCAAGGTAACACAACCTGTGAGAGAGCAGGCACTCTACCCACTATGTCTAACTCAAAAGCTAGAGAGGTGCATTGGAAAGTGAGGGTGGGAGAGGGGGACAGCATTTTTCCATGTCTGGAACCTTTTTGGTGTCATCAATGGGGGCAGTGTTCCTGGAACCCAGTGTGCAGAAGCAAACAATGCTGCTGAACATCGTACAATGCATAGGAGAGCCCCCTCCAGCAAAGTATTATCAGGCCCAAAATGTTAATAGTGTTGCCAGGTAAAACACTGAACAGCAGTTAAGTTTAAATTTCAGCTAAATAACATATACTTTTCTTAATATAAAAGGATCCAAATACTTAAATAAATATCCTCCATGAAAAATTGGGAACATATTTAATCAGGATTCATAATTTTTCATCTGTTAAATCTTATTAGATATAAAGTACTTCATTAGCTCTTTACAAAAACTCCAAAAATTGGTGGTGCATAAAATACCCTTATTTATAGTTTACAAAGTAAGATTCAGAAAGGCTAACTTCTTTATTTGTGGCCATGGAGCTGGAAAGTAATACAAACTAGGGTTAGTACACAGGAATATCATAATTCATTGACCAATGACATTTTACTATATTCTGATAACTCTTAATTTATTGACTCAGAAATTTGGCGTAAAGACATGGGCTATGGTTAAAGAGAAGCCCACAACTAACAGACAGAAAATTATTGAACTTGATCTTGTGTCATAAGTGGTCTTTAGAACCATCGAATCCTTTTGTGTCTATAGAGGCATTCCCAGTTCTGGGGTGCTGGGGTCCTGACCAGTCTAAAGAACTCATATTATAGTTGTTTTCATAATTGTTTCAATGCTAAAATAAAATCTGAGGGCAAAGACAAACATTATTTTAAAGTCTTTTTATATCCACTTTTATCAAAGTCACAAATAGAGATAAAGTACAACACAGAATTTGTTTTCTACAACAAACAGAACATGTGTTTGAGTGGAGGAGATGAGTAATGGATATCTTTTCATGTGCCGCCATATGAGACAACAACCTGTTAAAACAGATAGAAAAGTCACATAGGTCTGTCTTCCTCCAGGAGCCTCTGAAAGAGAAGAGGCTTTGGTTCAGGTGACGATGGGAGCGGAAACACTCTGTGCAGGTGCTCCCTGGAGTTCTTTCCTGTCTGTGGTGGCCAGCTAACTGCCCACCTAAGCTAAGAGGAGGTACCAATGAGCTTGGGAGCTTGCAGTAAATTTGACTGATTTAATTTGTGGTCTAGAAATCTCCCAGGTCAATGCTTAATTATGCTACTTAATTTTTCCCAATTATCGAGGTATAATTGACATACAAATTGTGTAAAGTCTAGGATGTACATATAATTATTTCATATGTGTATATATTGTGAAATAATTACCACAATAAGATTAGTTAACATCCATCACTTCACAAAGTTTTCTCCCTCTTTTTTATCTTTTTTGGTAAGAACATTTGAGATCTACTCTTAGTAACATTCAAGTACCTGATACAGTACTGTTAACTGTAGTCACCATGTTGTTCATTGAATCCCCAGAAGTTATTTATCTTATAACAGGAAGTTTATAAGATCTTCTGACCAACATTTCCTCATTTCCCTCACCCCCTAAGCCTTAGCAACTAACAATCTACTCTCTAGCTCTATGAGTTCAGCATTTTTAGATTTCATGTACAAGTGAGATCATACAGTATTTGTTTTCTCTGTATGACTTATTTATAATATATATTATAATACATATTATAATTGTAAATATGAAATCACATTTCTAAATCCATTTAACTACTGATGGACATATAAGTTGCTTCCATGTTTGGCTATTGGGAATAATGCTGTAATAAATTGGTGGTTCAGAAATCTTTTTGAGACAGAGATTGCATTTGCTTCAGATGTATACCCAGAAATGGGGTTGCTAAAGCACATGATAGCTCTATTTTTTAATTTTTTTGAGAAACCTCCATGCTGTTTTCTAGAACGGCTATACCAGTTTACATTCCCATTAATAGGATGCAAGGGTTTTCTTTTCTCTACATGTCGGCTCTTCTCTACACATTATCTTTTGTCATTTTGATGATAATCATTCTAACAGGTGTGAGGGGATATCTCACTGGGGTTTTGATTTGCATTTCTCTGATGATTTGTCTTATCAAGAACATTTTCATGTCCCTGTTGGCCCTTTATATGTCATCTTGGGAAAAACTGTCTATTCAGGTCCTTTGCCTATATTTAAATCATATTATTTGTGTTTTTGTTATTGAATTATATGAGTTTCTTATATATTTTAGATATTAACCATTTTAATTACAGGGGAGGATTAATTAAAAAACTCAAATAAACAAATACATCTTGAGAAAGAACAAAGCTGGAGGGATCACACTTCTTGATTTCAAACTTTATTTCAAAGATATAATCAAAACTGTATGGCATTGGCATAAAAACAGACACAGATCAGTGAAAGAGAAATAAGAACACAGACATGTATGGTCAACTAATATTTGAAAGGGGAGTCAAGAATATTCAACGGGAGAGGATGGTCTCTGCAATAAATGGTGTAGGAAAAGATCATTGTGATTGAGGGTAACATGACCAAAAGCAGCTCCAGAAAAGCTTGAGAACTTGCCTCAGGCTAGGGAAGGGTCGAAGGAACATAGAACACTCACTCTATTGTATAGGAATTTTTACTGTCTGTATAGGAAAGCATGTTTCCTCTTTTATCACATGGGAAGACTCAGCCAGCCACAGCTGACATGAAATTCACTAAGTACACGAGGAGTCTTTCAGCCAAGTAGTCTTGGGCCTCCTTGCAAAAAGAAAAAAAAAATGCCTTTCAAATTTGTTACTGTTTCTATTCCTGAAACTGGTGGTATCAAAACCAGTTCCTGGAACTGTAAAGTATTGCCAGAATAAATGTCCTTCCCCCTTCCAATAAAAAAATGACACTGCTCACATTTGACACCTGTGAATAAAATGGAAAGGGTCTGGTGTCATTCCTGATGAGTTTTGTGTTATTTTTTCATGTCACAGTTTGTGAATTGTAATTGCAGCTTCCCATTTAATTGTAACTGGGAAGAAAAAAATTTTTTTAAATCAGAAAAGTTCAATAAAAACACAAATGGTTAAGCATAAATAAATAAATAAATGATGTAGGGAAAACTAGGTATTCACATGCAAAAGAATGAAATTGAATTCCTATCTTATGCCACTCACAAAAATCAACTCAAAATGGATTAGATTTACATGCAAGACCTGAAACTATGAAACCCCTAGAAGAACACGTAAGGAACAAACTCCGTAACCTTGATTTTGGCAATGACTTTTTTGATATGACACGGTAATCGAGGGAGAGAAGTCCTCTCCTTCTACCCTTCTTTAATTATTTTGGCTAGATTAATAAAATTGACACAAAACTTGATTAACAGAAGAAACAAAATTGAATGCATGTGCATAGGAGAATCCCAATATGATTGATGTTCAGATCATAGAATGAGTTTCAAAGAAATGTTCAAATTAGACACGTTTTAGACACAGAAACAGTAAATTTGCGAGAAATTGAGAGGACATAGAAAGTTAGTACTCATGAGGGGGCAATCTGCACAACGACTGGCTTAGGTCGTAAATAGTGAAGGTCTCACTAGGTTTGTTTATACAGTCGTTTCTGACTCTGGATTTAATAACTCTTTAATAAGGTTGTCTCTCGGCCCTCAGGCACCGGGAGGCTATCTATCACATGCAGAGTTTTCTCCTGTGTTTAGAGAGACAGTCCAATTAGACAGCTCCTCTGACTCCTGCTGCTTTTCAAGTGATTTTCATTCAAAATTATCAATATGACATTGAAGGATATCTTGAGGCGGCCTGCTCCAACAACTCCAAAAGCACGTGCACAAAGGCAAAAATAATCAAGTGAGAGTACATCAAACTAAAAAGCTTCAGCACTGCAAAGGAGTCTCCAAAATAAAAACGGCAACCTACAGAATCCTACCTCTTTCTTTCATAGGAAAGTATCCTAGGAGATGATATTAGGGTCGCATTTAAAAAAAAAGGCATGCCTATGTATATAGCCATTCACATGTGCAATGCAATAGTTGTCTCAAGATGTGAACACACCCTGCCCAGCAGGAAAATCCTGATTGTTCTGAACACTTTTTTTTTCTTTGTTTACTTCCTGCCTCCTAAGAAGAGAGCCACAGAGGCCATGGCTGGTAATGTTTTGTTCTGTTTTATCAGGTTGTGTTAATGCAGGTGCGCTGAGGGTCAGGGGAACTGAGAGTCCGTGCACCCTCTGTGGGTTCTTGGCTTCCAACAGGAGAGAATTCAAACACAAGACAGCACAGAGTTTAAAGAGAAAGTGAGTTTATTAGTGAAGCAGTGAGACAGAGAATGGGCTACTCCACAGGCAGTGAAGCCCCCATTTACTGAAATTTTCTACTTTTATTGAGATTCATTTAATCAAGGGGTAGAATATTCAGTTAGAGGGAGGAATATTCAGGACCTTCTTAGGGAAAGGGGTGATTTCTCAGAGGCACTACATTAGCTATTTTGTGTCCTGATATGTCCTTTTCATTTCTGATCAGGGTGGCTGGCTGTGTTGTTTAGCATGATAATGTATTACAATGAGTGGACACTGAAGCTAGGGGTTACCCTAAAGTTAAATGAGTCCTCATGTTGGATTGGGCTGGTCTGTGTAGGTTTGAAGCCACAAATCTGGGGCTGGGGGCAGTTTGGTCTTCTTGACAGATACTGTAGCTTTTGTGGATTGTAGCTGTTCTACCAGATACCCCTAACTCAGCATCTTTAGGAGATCTATTTGGGGGATAAAACTGACTCAATTTTTGTTTTTACTGGATTCTATATAGTTTGTGTGAGCAATATTTAATGAGAAAAGAAAGGAAGAAAACTTCGTCCCTGATCAATATTCTTTCAGGTTTTCGGTAGGATCCATAAGTTAGTGGGGTTTTTTGGTGTTTCAGAGGGAAAAGTAAACTCCAAGAAAGGTGTGGCCTTATTTTCTGAGGGTTTGCGTGTGTCTGTGTGTGCATTTTCCCTGAATGCCCAAATATCCAAACACAATTGAAGTTCAGAATCTGCATGACAAGATCACCATGGTCTATTTTTCCTAAGTAAGGGAAATAAAGATGACATGACTGTGACCATCATTGATTCTGTTTTCCATGAACATAACCATCGAAGCCGTGGCTCACGTGAAACTCCTTGAATTCTGCCTATAACTCGCCAAAGCAAAACAAGGACAACAGCTCAGATAAGCACAGCTTGGGTTTGACTTTTCTAGGAGTGGGCATCCATGGGCTTATAAAGAATCTTGGATATAGCAAACAATTCATTTTTTGGACCATTTAATCTATAAAGAGGGAATATAGAAAAAAAGAGTATCTCAGTTATTGAGGTAACAGTGATGTTTCTTAAGTTGTTTATAAGTGTCAACATTTCTATGTTTCCAACAGATAAGAGACTAACCGAAAAAAGAAAAATATTTGTTAATTCAGTATCTGAAGACACACTTAATAACTTGCTGGATGATGTCCTCAATGAAAAGGTGCTGAACCAAGAGGAGAGTGAAAAAGTAAAAAAGGGAAGCATTACAACTATAGCCAAGGCTCGTGACTTGATTGACTTTGTGATTCCCAAAGGACCTATCGCCAGCCAATTATTTATAGGCTATATCTGCAAGAGAGATTCCACTCTTGCTTCCAAGTTGGGATTTTCTTCAGGTAAGATTCCTCAATTTTGTTTAAGATATGTCTCAATTTGCCCTTGTGTCTTCGCATTCAATATCTGCTTTCTTATTCACTTGCCAGATAATAGATAATTCATCAGTTCTTAACCTTGTATCTCCTCACCTGTAGGCTCCCATTTATTTTCTACAGATGAGGCTGACCTGCTCTCTCTGTTCTTCTTTGTGTTGTCCCTGCAAAATCCCCCCAGTTCTCTGCTTCA
>VMDR010021344.1:0-16903 GCA_007922815.1 Macrotus californicus | reverse complement strand
CTTTTTTTGTTTGTTTTTTTCTGTCTGCTTTTAAACTTTCTATTTATCACTGGTTTTGAGCAATTTGCTTATGACATGACTTGCTGTAGTTTTCTTCATTTCTTTTGGTTAAGGTTTGTTTAGAAATTTGGAGCTATAGATGTATAATTTTCATTGAATTTGGGAAACACTTAAATACGTTTTTCTATTTCTCTCCTTTCCTTCGGACACTTAATTACATATGCAGGTTATTTGATAATATCCTATAGTTTACTCATGCTCTTTTCACTTGAATTTTTTCTTTGTGTGTCTAATTTTGATAGTTTGTATTGCTTCGTCTTCAAATTTTATAATCTTTTCTTCTGAAATGTCTAATCTGCCAGTAATCACTCCACATATTTGCCATCTCATATATTTTAGTTTTCATCTCCAGATGTTTTATTTAGATTTTTAAAATAATGCCGTGTTAGATTTTTAACATTTTGAACATATAGGATTCAATTATAATAACTTTTACTGTCCTTATCTGTTACTTATCTACATCTGTCCCAGTTTTGGATTGTTTCAGTTGGCTATTTTTCTTTTCAATGTCATGGGATATGTGGGCTTTGGCCACACAGACTGGTTTGG
Source organism: Macrotus californicus (assembly GCA_007922815.1). Lineage (NCBI taxonomy): Eukaryota > Metazoa > Chordata > Mammalia > Chiroptera > Phyllostomidae > Macrotus > Macrotus californicus. The sequence continues at coordinate 16,294 of VMDR010021344.1, read as the reverse complement.
CTTCTCCATATAATTGGCCCCTGAAGGGGGTGAGCAACCATCTCTGTCACAGTGATAGGGAAGAGAATTTGCTGCAATGAATGGTTCAAAGAAACTCACAAGCCTTCAGTGAGAGGAAACATTTGAGAAAAACTTCAGCCAGAAAGGCTGGGCTGGGAAGAATGAGGTTGTCCCTCATGAAAGGGAGCTCAGCTTGGTCAGCAGCATCAAGGCTCTGGCACAACAACTGAAGTTCAAGACAAGACTTAAGAGGAGCTGGATTAGGAAACCAAGGTGGACACCCAACCACATAAAGTAAATCAACCTAGGCACTGAATACAAGGAATGAGGGAGCAAAACTGCCTCTGGAATCTCAGGCTGCTGCAGGACCTTGGCTGGCTAAACCTTTTAGAGTATTAAGTATAGCTGGCAAGGTTGGAGATTGCAGATACAATGAAAACAATACCTAGGAAACAAGTTGAATAAAGAATAGTTGATAAATGAGGGAGGGGATACATGAAGAGAGAGCAAAAGCTTGTGCAGAGAGTGAATCTTGTGATTTCCTTGACAGATGTGTTCATGACATACCTTTACTATGTTTGCAACTCCCTCTGAGCTGGGCTGGTGAGAAATTTTGATCAGCTATTGTCTCACAAGGCTAATGACCACGTTTTGGAGCTTTTTCCTAAGGCGGTGTTTCTCCAGGTGGGAACTCTGCACCCCAGGGTGGTGTGTACTGAACTGTTTCCTCCCATCCCTGAAGCTGGTACTGAAGCTCAGGCACAGCCCCCCTTTCTGGGTCACTACCTCCCCTTTGTTTTCCTCTTCCCTGTTCTGGAGTCAGGAAGGTGCTGAAAGGAGGGGCCTTGCCAAAGTCAAACTTGAAAGATTCAGAATTTAGCCTTTGGCTAGGCCTGTTGTTTCGGTGTGAGAGCCAAGACTAAACTTAAATCAGAAGCATGCCACTTTCTGAAGCCAAAAAATTTTAGAGTCACAACTAGGGTACAATTTTAGAAAATTTGAATTCTCTTTGCTGTCACATTTCTGTTGTTGCTTCATGTTTCGTATTCACATAGTATATGTTTATGTGTGTGTGCACACATGAAAGAAATTATATGTAAAAACAAGGTAGAGACACTAACCTGTGTCTTACAATGGCTGACTCCTTGACTCTTCAACAGGAATTCCCAGACCCAGCCATTTTAATGGTTGCGATGACTTCCACACACCCATCTCCCTTTGGTTCTTTACTTTCCAAGACAGATCTTAACACTTACTCATGATGTAAATGACTTCTACACTCTAAAAGGACAGTAACATTTATAGAGTACCAATAATGCATGGTTTCATCTGACTCTAAAATCAGTAAAGTAGATTATTGTTATTAATTTTATAAATAAAGAAACCTTTAGAAAAATTAATTTGCTGTTAAGTGGCAGGAACAATATTTGAATATAAGGATGTGTACTCTCCGCACCCATGTTCTTCCTACAACTTCTCATGTCAGTGCTAAAATGTAGAACTCTTTCTGAGCTTTAGAAATTACCTGTCTTAGAAATCAACAAAATCAAAGAATCAGAATTTTTAAAGATGTACATACCCTTAGAAACTGTCTTAGGTACGAAGTTTCAAACCCATGTAACTCTTAGGAGTCTATGGGAATCTTCCAGAACCTGGGGAGGAGCAACGGGAAAAGTAGTGTCAGAGAAAATCAGTGAAAAGAAGTGGGCTCTCAAAAAAGATGAATAAAAAAAAGTTGCTTAGCTTCAAAGTTTTAAAAATTGAAACATTTGTGGCTAAGACTGCTAACCACATATTCCACTTTTCATTTCCATTTCCTCGTTTGTAAAAGAATTCTCATCTTGCTTGAGATGGCAATGTACCCCACCAAAGACTACACTTTCTAGCCTCCCTTCCAGAGATTAAGTTCTGGCTATGAGATGTCAGCAGAAGTATTACAAGAAACTCCTGGGAAGGCTTCTTAAAAGGCAGGGCCATCCTTCTCCCTCCTTGCTTCCTCTGTTCCAGCCTGGAAGGCTCAGGTGACGCTGGAGTGCCAGCTGCAGCACGACCTCTAGGGACCTAGCACACAGACAGCCAGTGCCCAGAAGAAAGCAACTCCAAGTGCAGAGCTTCAGTCCAGGAGGACAGCGTGAGGCCACCATCCACATCAGCCCCCGACTGCCTGTCTCCAGACCTATTTTAAGAGTGAAAAAATAAAATTCTGTCTGCTTGAGCCAGCATTCATTCCTGCCAGTGACAAGCAAGTGCAATTCCTAGTGGTAAACCACGTGAACGTGGAAGGAATCAGAGGTCCTAAAACTGCCTTGGAGGAGCTAGGTCATGAGCTGTCAAACATTTATCTACTTTTCGTTTTGGAATCCCAGTTGGAATAATTTCCAAGGCATCTGGATGTTTTTCATGAAGAAGTAGTGATCACTTACTAAAACCTGTGCTCATAATTCTAAGTGAATTTTAAAGCAAGAACAAAGAATTTTTACAAGCATTTCTGGAAATTAAGTCAAACCATATAAATTTATTCTCAGAAACAAGTAAAATCAATCGGTTATAAAAATAAAAGACATATAAATTGAAATAATTTAAAGATGGTGGGAAAAAAACTACTATTTCATTAAATCAATATAATTTTTATTTTGGGACAAAGCCTCAAAAAACTTCAGAAGCAAGAATGCAAGCAAACTGCTGGTGAACAGGGCCCTCAGCCTTGGCTGGATACTTCCTTGCCATGGGGATGTCCTGCGAGCTGGGAAGGTCGGGCAGCATCCTAGATGCCAGTAGCAATAATCCCCCCACAACCACGATAATCAGCCATTGGAAAATGATCCAAGGTGGGAGGTTGGGGGTTGGACATTTGAGGCCACTGTTTAGGCTGTGTTTCAATCAAAGGCTAGAGAGCTTCCCTCATGCTAAGCGAGCTGGAAGCAGGAAAAGAATGAAAGAAGGTTCCAAGTGCTCCTTCTTGCACTTTCATATAAAAACCCTTCATCTTACAGAAGTAAGGCCGCAGTGCTCCGGGATGGCTCCGCAGGCACATGCTATGCTTCTGCTGGGCCCTTGCTCCTCCGCTGGGGCCCAGACAACTCAGCAGGTGTGTGGGACATGTTGTCCTGCGCACTGCTAGAGCAAGGAAGCCCTCTCCCTCTTGTAACTGTTTTCTATTTATTACTCCAGTTTCCTCCTCTTTGGCTTTGAGGGCACTTTCTATCAAGGAAAAGAAAGGCAGCCTAAGTGTCCCTGAGTGGAAACACTGTTGGACAGTCTTTAGCTGGCCAGTTGTTTCTGGCTCTAATAAAGCAACCTGGAGTTAGAGCTCAAGGGTCACAGCCTCCTCCAAGAGTCCACTGCCGGGACTGGACAGGAAGCAACTTCCCTTTCCAGGGCTGCTCCAGAATGGATGTTTGCTAAGTTACACAGACTCTGATTCAAGTTGGGAATCACATGTCTACTTATCCCTCGTTCTAGAATGCCAGCTGAAATTGCCTAAGAACCCAGTATACGAGAAAGTCTGTATTGGCACTGGAAACTAGAGGAGATCCCTGTCCAAGTGCCAGAAAGGTGAACAGCCCACCTGAGAGTCATCCTATGAGGAGGAAAAGCCCACCTGGAAGGCACGTGCACAGGGCTTCTGGGGTCTCCTGGGGCTGCAGGTGGGGAGATTGAAAGCTAGCTCACAGCTTCCATTTGGCATTGAGGGGTGAAATACACACCATTTTCATTTATTAACCAGTTCTTTCTTCCTCCCTTCCCCTCCTTTCTTCTTTTATTTCCACATTTATATTCTTCCTTCCTTTTAAAAAAATTTAGCACACAGTCATTAGGAGCTTGTTATTACCTGACACTGTTCTAAGTACACAAGACAGCCCACTCTCTGCCTTCCAAGAGCTTATACTCAGTCTTGCTAAAGAGAGAGCAGAACTATGGCCCGTATGAATTTTAGTTGCAGTAAAGGTAGGAGGCAGGACATAAAACAGAATGTCTTGAAGACTTCCTAGTTTGGGACCCACCAGTTCACAGAGGAGTTAAGAGCAGTGTTAGAGAAGCATAGGACATTGAGGAGACACAGAGGGACAGTTCTGGGGGTCTCAAAGCAGGGAGTTCTTTACTGCTGGGCAACAGAAGCAGAGCCTGTGGGGTGTGTCTGGGGCAGACAGGGCATCCTTGTGGAGAGGCCCTGGGAGCTCAGAGGAACTGAGTGGACCCACCCATAGCCTCAGGGCAAGGGAGGCTGTTCGAAATTAACTGAACTTAAACTTCTACCAATCTCACAACATGAGACCTGATAAAAATTAAGTCCAGTGTTAGAAAAATTAAGAAAAGTTATATATCCTGCACACTGAATTTGCAAGTTCTGATTCACACCACTATATTCTCAAGTCTCCTCTATCTAAAATAAATTAATTTGAAAAGCTTTCCTTCATCCCACTTCTTCCTCTGCTCTCACTCATGTACTTCTCCTGCCCAGAGACACTCACTTAGACTTGTTCTGTGCTTGTCAGTCCAGTCTCCTTCCTCCCCACTGACTCACCCCTCAGCCAGCTCCAGCAGGCTCCTGTCCTTATTCTTCTACCAGAAAAGCATTTGCTATAGTCGTTAGTGACATTTTGGTTTCTAAATGCAATGGGAAGTTTCCAGCTCACATCTAACCTTATTTAACCTTTAAATAGCATTTGGCACTGTTCTCCGTTCTGTTTTTGAAACACTTTTCTGGCTTCCATGACACCACCCTCTCCTGGGCTGTCCTGCTGGCTCAGTCTCCTCAGGCCCCTTTGTGGGCTCATCCTCTACTTCACCGTGAAATACTGAAATTACATCTTTTGACCAGTCCTGTTCTTTACACATTAGCTCCTTACATCCAACTACTTCCTTGAAATCTCCACTCAAGGATATCTCCAATTTATCATGCCCAAGGTCAAATTCTTGATCTTCCATCCTGTCCAAACCCACTCATCTTCCAGGGTCTCTGTACTGGGGAATGGCCCCTGCCCCTCTGCCTCATCCTGTAGCTACCCCTGTTCACCATGCTCTCTGGTTTGGGGCCATCCAGGCCTTCTCTTTGTTCTTCAAATGGACTGTGCTGTCTTCCTGGAAAGGCCATGCTGTTCTCTCTGCCTGCAGCCCTCCTCTTGCTGCTCTGCACTGCACATGGACTCATCTTTTCAAACTCTACCCAAGCATCACTCTGCGGAAGTTGGCCCTGGCATCTCCGTGCCCATCAGGATCATCTGACACCTCCTCTTGTAGCACTGTGGGCTCCCTTTGTTCATGTCATCACATGTTCATTGGTCAGTTTCGACTCCTCCTCTGGACTATAACTGCATAGAGGCAGGGGCCATGTCTCTTTTTGATCTCCATTTTACTCCATTGCCAATATTTTTGAAATGAATAAATGCATGAATCAATAAAAAAGAGAGTTGCTTTCCTGAACTGAGTTGTTTGCTTACCCTTTTTATTCATACTGTTTTTCACCTGCTGACTTTTTATTTTTATGAAATCTAATGTATCCATGTTTCCTGCTTTAAGTTCATTTTTAGAACTGCCTTTGCCACCCGAGACTATATAAATATCTACAGAAATCTTCTTCCAGTACTTTTATGGTCTAATTTGTAAGATTTAATTCTTAAATCCATCTGGAATTTATTTCTGAAAGAAGTGAAATAGTGCCAGCTATTTTGTTTCAGAGCCAATTTCTCCTAAATTGAAAACTTCGGCTATATCTGTAAGTGTGATGTCATTAAAAAATAAGATTGGGAATCAGACAGCCTGCGTTGAAGTTGAGCTTCACCACTTACTCACTGTGCAAATTTTAGCCCATTATTTAAGCTCTTTGAGAGTTACCAGAATCCTTTATGGGAAAAGGGCTCAAGGGAAGGGCCCACGCATGAATCCTCTGAGAAGGGTCACTGAAGAGGTGTTTGAGAGTAGGAAGTTAGCCTGATTGTTGAGTGTGAGCTGGAGTCTCTGGTGTTAATTCCCATGCCCCTCATTTTATCATCTGTGAAAGGAGATAAAAGTAGTAACCTTCTTTGTATGGTTTATCGTGAGAGCCAAGTACATACATGACTGTAAAGCACAGACCAGGGTCATCATTGTGCTGGTGGTAAGTGACAAGCAGTTGTTCCCACAAAAAAAAAAAACAAAAAAACATATCATTGTTTCAGAAAGGACAGTGGAGAAGGTGACCACTTATACTTTCTTGAAGAAACTGGGCAAGTGTCTTGTCAAAGTGTACCCCAAAATGAGATCATAGTAACAGTGAAGAAAAGGAGGGAGAGATCTTGCCAAGTAGTCTACTGGCAATGTAAGCAAAGTGATGCTCTCCCAGCTCGAGTTTTTTGTTGTTATTGTTCCTGAAAATCTGTTTGTGGTCTATTCTTAACATGAGCAGAGTAATCTCGAATGCTTTCCAGTTTTAAGGGAATAAGTTTATTAAATTCAGTAAATTACTACCTCAAACTTTATAAAAAACCAATTTCTTTGACAAGGACATATTTAAATAATAGCCCTGGATATGAATATCTTTCAAAAAGAACTGATAAATGTGTCATAGAGTGTAAATAAGCAAGTGGGGTGGAGGACACTTACTTCATGTGCCCAATCCTAACAAATCCTGGCATTACCATTCTGAGCCCTAATGTGTAGGAAGAACTGGGGAGGTGGTGTGTTTTAACTAGTATTATATAATACTAGAGGGATAAACAGTAATGCCCCACCTTCACCTCTCCTTTCCTTTCTGAATATTTCCCCAGGTTGCAGACCCTGAGGTTGCCCAGCCTCACGCCAGGACAGGCACAGCCAGACTGCAACATGTGGTGTCCAGAAACCGATTTCAGTGATGAATGGGACTGTGTATCTCTTTCACTGAGCTCAGATTAAGGGACTTATTACTTGCACTGAACTTAATGCTCTAAGTTATTTATAACTGCTTATCATTTTACAGTTTGTCACATAACTAGATAGCATCAGTTACCCATGTAAGGATAAAATATATGTTTCATTGGTTTTGTTTTGGGTTATTTTTGTTTTGTTTTGTTTTAATGTTTTTTACTTCATGCTGGAAAAACAGTGTTTTTATTTTCTGACATGTTCACTTCTACAGAAACGTCTTCTACTGACAAGTCCCATGGAGAACTCAGATGCTCATCTCACACCAATGATTGTAAAGACAGTTTACTTTAAGTTTATTAAACTACAAGACAACTTTATAAACAGAATTCCCATAGCCATTTTCCTAACTGTATTCAATCAGGGAAGCAGCAGCTACTGGAAACTTGAAAATAAATTTTTTTCCACTTACACTTCACGATGGGGGAAACTTTACTCCCTACTTCCCTGACGCCTCCATCAGCAGTTAGGAAAGTGGGACTGCAGGTGGGGTGAGGGACAGGTGTGAGTCAGGTGTATTCTCTGCTCCTAAGTTAGGAAAGCAACCCAGGCTCCCTGTCCTGAGTTCAGTGATTAGCCCTCCACACCCATCTATCTCCTGGGGTGTGCAGACCTGGCTCTCACTGCTCTGCCAGCCCTGGCCAGGTCTCTGCTTCTTTGTTCCAGGCTCTAGGTGAATATATCACCTCAGCCCTCTGCTCCTTGGGTTGGGGGAGGGAGGGACCAGTTATCGTAAATTCAGAGGCAGGAGTAAAAGGCCTCATTTACTCTCAGGTTCAAGTCATGTTCTCCAGTCCAGAGTTGGCAACAGAAAAATCAGTGTTTTGCCCACCCCACCCCTCATTGCCATCTGGTATTTCTTCTGTGTGTATTGGAAGCCAGAGAGAGTGGCGATGAAGTGGGACTCAGGCTCACAGGGTATCACGGTCCCGTCCAGCAGGACCACGTGTTGTTGTGGAATGCTTGTCCTATATCCCCGGACAAGTGACAAACAAATTCACACGGACTAAAGAAATCTGGTGGAGAAAAGGGATGGGTGGCCTCTCTCCCACAGACAGAGAGAGGGCCCCTCCCCTGCCCCTCTCCTGGACAGGATTTTATTGGCACTCCAGGATGGTTCTCATTAACTATGCACAGGTTTGCTTTGGGTGGATACCTTTTACAGATAATAGAGGAAAGAATGTCCCCAGTTGCTTCCAAGAGAAAGGTCATCTACAAATGTAAAGGAGAGAAGGCTGGGCTGTTTACATTCCTGCTTGGGAAGTCTAGCACAAGTCACAGTAAACTTCTGCAGTTTCCATCTTAGGTGAGGGAGTTTTTGCAAGAGCAAGTTTCAAAGTGGCCTAGGTACAATGCAGGCCTAATTCCCCATGGGAAACCTATCCACGGATATGATCTGCACACCACACACAATCTGGACTGCATTCAGACCCAGAGCTGAGTCCCAGGCTACATCACGCATGAATAGGTTCCCCACAGCAGGGTGTGCTTGGATTGGGGTGTGCTGGGTGGCAGGGAAACGCAGCACAGCTGTGGAAGCTGGGCTTTCAGTTTCACATTAAAAACCACTCCTGTGGTCAATTTCAGTTAATTGTATCTTGAAGTTAATTATATGGAACAGCAGAAAGTCAAATATTATTTTATTTTAATTTTCACTTAAAACTGAAACAGGAATCAGATTCTGTATAAGGAATTTTTACCCAAAACACAAGGAACAAGAGCAAAACTACTAATAATGTATTTCCACTGGGGGGGAAATCAATGAAACGTTAATTTTATTTCATAACTATTCTGAGTTTTCTTTCTCAATTCTCTGGGGAAAAAAAGTTCTCGTGTGGGATATTACTGCTTTTTAAATTTAGATTAAAAACTCTCTTTTGGAAAACAGCTACAGGACATGTGCTATTCCAATCTGAAATTTTACACACTTTGCTGATGTCTTCAGGCAGCTGTCCACCACTTCATATGGATATTATATTCAAAGTTACATTCAAATATCTTATGGACAGCATCATCATCTTACTCTTTCTAAAAGAATTACAATGTGGCTCTGAGTATTGGGCCTACCTGTTCCTTTTTAATATCTGGAGATAACATTAAAATCATTTGTCCTTGAAAAGTACACTACATATGTAAGGTCTGAGAAATCTCAGTTGTAAAATAACTTACACGTTTCTCCATTTGGCGCTGGGGCTGAATCAGAAAATTGCAATTACTGCATTTTGCCATGTATAATGCACACAAAACATGGGTGCACATTATACTCAGAATTATTATATCCATGGTATGTAATCATTATACCTATGTATAGTGCACATCTTTGTATTTCCCTCAAAAAATTGGGCAAAGAAGTGCACATTATACATGGCAAAATGTGGGTATTCTGCCGTGACGATGCAGTGGCCCTGCTCCTCAGCATGCACTGGGGAGAGGCAGTGCTGGTAAAATGTAAACAGGTAGCGCACTGCAGTTTTTCAGTTATTAAGAGAGCATTTTTTCTTGCAAAGTTGGGCTACAAATAAAAAGTGAATAAAAGAAATATTCCCAGAGTACAAGTATATTTCAAGACTGATAGCAATAGTATTTATAAAAAATAAAAGAATAGAATATAAAAATTGAGTTAAAAATGATCCATACATCAATTCTTAAGACTACATGATGACATTATTACATGACATCCTGCAACCATTGCCTCTCTTTGCTGAGTGTAAAAACGGAGATATTCTTCTGAAATGCACATAAAGCCTGCAGTTTGCTTCTTAATTTTCTCAGCACATAATGAACAGAACAAAATCAAATTTTTGTTATTACTGAATTAGTTTCCATACTATATTTTAAATGAGATACATTTACTCGTGGTTGTTTAGGTGACTGAGTATATGGGAGCCATGGGAGCCTAACGCCCCAACCATTTCTTTATCGCCGAGTATTACACTGAACACACAGACAACTTCCTAGAAGGCCATTTTCATCAGACTAAGTGTGACATCTAAATCCTTTCATTTCTAAGGTGCCATGTCAACCTGTGGTGTTTCTTCCTGTTTCCAGCAGGCACTGGAGTGCCATTAGAGTTTTTCTCCTGTACCCCACCTGCTTCCTTGGGTAGACTGTATCTTTGTTCATGCTGCTCTCTCCACAGATCACCTTCCCTCTCCTGTCCACTCAGGAAAGTGCAGTCTCTCTCCAAGGCATCGCTTAGTTCATGACACTTCTACCTGCTGTGGACCACACCAATCTTGCCATTCTCTGAGCCACCGTTGTACACTCAGGGACAGGTGTTCTCCTGGGACATGTGCATTAAGAAATTTCTAGCCCACTCACGGCCCATGCTCTGGGGTATCAGGAAGCATGTGCACCAGTGCCCAGCATTGAAATGCCAGACCCTGTCATACATACTTCCTGTGCAAGGGCCAGGTCCATGGGACTCGAAAGACAATAAATATGGCTCCTGTCCAGGCAATGCTCCAGTTACCATCTCAAGTTAGAAGGAGTTCTGTAAGCAGATTTTTAAAATGTTTACGATGTGCTGGGTGGTCAACTGACTTTCCAGTGCCCCAGGTTAATCATCAGAAAATATGTTAGATTTAATCCTCCTTGAGGAATAATCCATGTATAAAATTCTGTGACTTTGATTTTCTTTTTACTCAACAGATGGACTTTTCTCCATTGATTTAGCAACATGTTGGCATCATGAAAATCAACTAAACAAACAGATTGGCCCCCAGTATTCTTTTCTTCTTGCTTCATACTTCCCTGAATGACATCATCCTTATATAAAGGACATGTAAACATTTCAGCTGAGGGGAGAATATGGGCTATTAGGGACTATTAGCAAGTACTTCTGGCTGTTCACATCTCCATCCATCCCTTATGGGATGCAGTAGACACTTGTGTGTGAGGTACCGTTCCTGCTCGGGCCTGTTTTCCCAAATGTGAGGTGACACTGAGCAGACTGAGTCTGCAGGTATAGCAACCTACCAAAGCTACTGTGATGTGGTGATGGAGGGTGAACCACAGCCACCACTTCCACTGTGAAATGCAATCAAAGATGTCTCATGCCAAACCAGTCTGTTTCCCCATTACAGCTCACAAAGGCTTAAGAACTGTTTTTCCCTGCCTTCAGCCCACCTCGCCAAAATCTCTGTCCTCCAGGGATGAGTTGGAATAGATTAAGATGGAGGTTCTCAACTCTAGTTGAACATCAGAATCACCTCAATATTTTTTGGTAGCAGTTTAATTGAGATATAATTCATGTAGTATGTGTCACCCATTTAAAGATTAAAATTCAAGGGCATTTAGTATATTCACAGAGTTGTGTAAACTTCAACACAATTGATTTTAGAACATTTTTATAGTCTTAAAAAGAAACCCTCTAGTTTTTAGCTCTCACTCCCTTCACTCACCACCCTACCCCATTCTCCCAACCCTAATCAACCACTGATCTACTGTCTGTCTCTATAGTTCACCTATTTGGGATATTTCATACAATGGGATCATATAATATGTAGTCTTTGGTAACTAGCTTCCTTCAAGTAGTGTAATGTTTTCAAACTTTGCCCATATTATAGCACATATTAGTATTTCATTCCCTTTTATGGCCAAAGAATATTTCATTGTATGGATATACCACATTTTGTTTAACCATTCATCAATTGATGGACACTTGGGTCGTTTCTACCTTTTAGCTGTTATGAATAATGTTGCTATGAACAAGTTTTTATGTGGATATAAGTCTTCAGTTCTCTTGCCTGTATATCTAAGAGTATATTGCTGGGTGGAATGGCAACTCTATGTTTAACTTTTAAGGAATTTCAAGATTGTTTTCCCAGGTGACAGCACAATTTTATGTTTCTATCAGCCATTTATAATAGCACCCTCCCATCTGTGGCTTTTCTCTCTGTAGCTGTCATTAACCACGGTCAACTGTGGTCTGAAAATATTCAATAGAAAATTCCAGAAGTCAACAATTCCTAAGTTTTAAATTGCACAGTGTTCTGAGTAGCATGATGAATCTCTCAGCATCCTGTCTGGTCTTGCAAGGAGTGAACCCTCTCTTTGTCCAGCTCATCCACACTGCATTCTCTACCCTCCCGTTGGTCGTTTAGTAGCCACCTCAGTTATCAGATAGACTGTGCTTGTGTTCAAGTAACCCTTACTTTATTGTTATGATTGTTTTATTATATTACTAGTTGCTGTTATTCTCTTATTGTGCCTAATTTATAAATTAAACTTTATCATAAGTACATATATGTAGGAAAAAAACATAGTATATATCGGGTTTGGAACTACCTGTGGTTTCACGCATCCACTGGGGGTGTTGGAACCTATCCCCCATGAGTAAGGGGGGACTACTGTATAAGAGTTCTGCTTTCTCCATATGCTCACCAGCACTTGTTATTATCGGACTTTTTGGTTCTAGTTGGCCTCATGAATGCAAAGTTTCTGATTTGATTTGCAACCTGATGGCTAATGACATCGAGCATATCTTTTCCTGTGTTTATTGGCCATGTGCTTATCTTCTTTGGAGAAATGTCTATTCAGGTTATTTGCCCATTTTCGATTGAGCTGTCTTTTTATTTTTGAATTATAAAAAAAATTGCAAATAAACCCCAATATATTCTAGATACAAGGTCCTAACTAGACATATGACTTGCCAATATTTTCTCCAACTCCATGGGTTGGAGACTGTTTTAATAATATTTTTGCCTGTGCCTACTCTTGGGGATTCAGATTTATTCAATCTGAATAAAGACTTCCAGTTACTTCTGGTTACTTCCACTTATATTTTTTCGGTGTGCCATATGGAGAACCAGTGCTGCATTCAGTTACCTGCCACCTCAGAGCCCAAGAACTGACCTCTTTTGCCTCCAGAGCAAGGGCCAGCCCACTGGTAACTATTTCCAGACCCAAAGTCACTTTATTTGGGATTTTCTTGCCCTCTGCTGCCCTAGAGTTTTGATCAGGGTCCTCCAAGTTTTACAAATAGATTGTTCTAACTTTGAACCCGAGAAGAGGAGGTAGGAGAATTTCATGTCCCTTTCTCCTTCTGAGTACATTATACAAAATATTTGATGATACCCATGCCTCCCACCCAGATTTCTGCATCTCAAGCAGTTTGGGGAAGGACAGAATTTACCAAGTCAGAGAGAGAAAGGCAAAGCAAAGAGTCTTCTAACACCCTCTCTCAGAGAGTAAAATGTCTTCCCTTGTATTTTTAAACTTACAGAAAGCAAACCTATTGACATTTACCATGTTAAAGAATGTACCCCCAGATGACTTGCTGTAATTACCTCTGGATATACATGTAGTGGCAAGATTTTAATTGGCAACTTGCTTAGAGTGTTGATAGACAGATAAGTGATGATAGAGTTCTGTGCCCTTCTACACAGGTTTATGGTTTCCACCACCACACTCACCATTTTTCAAGAGTCATAACTGGTATTCAGATATCCAGTTCCTCATCTTTGGTTTTATAAGAGTCTAGCATACTTCTTTCCTTGCCCACTGATTTTAAAAGCCAGTAGAACCCTTTCCAGTCATTTTGACAACACAAAATGTCCCTCTCCATGCAGTTCCACATTATGCTTTTAAAACCCTATGATCTAAAAATCCCCAAATATATGTCTTCAGCCAGGACAATGGTGGCCCCTAAAACCCTGACTTAAAAATTTTAACTGCCGGTGCCCCAGACCAGCCCATGTATAAATCCTACAGGCTGCTGGAACTCAACATGCCCCAAGAAAACTCTCCCTACAAACCTGCTCTCCCCTGAATTCCTTAACCAAGACACCCTGAACTATGCCTACCAGCACCTTTGCCCCTTTACTCTCTCTCCTCCCACTCTCCTCCAATCGAATCACCATGTTCTGTGGACTCCACCTCCTAAAAATCTCTTGACTTCATTTCTTCAAATCCCTGTTCACTAACCTTCACCTTAGGGCTGGGTGCAATAGCTCCCAATTGTTTCCCTTCAGTGGCTTCATTCTTCAATCCAGAGTGACTTTTTGAAAAGGAAAATCTGATTAAATGTGTTCCCTGCTTAAATCCCTTTACTTGTCTCTCATTAGTGCTGGTGGCTCTGCCCAGCAGATGGTTAGAGAACACTTGGGGATTTAATGGAAGATTCCTGTTATTCTCATTGGCACTCATTCCTTTTCAGTTTTTGTCAGCTGGTTAATAGAATAGAAAATTTTTTTAACTAGTCAATAAATAACTCAATGATTTAAAATATTCTCCCTTTAAAAAGCAACACTTTGGCCCTAGCTGCTGTGGCTCTATGGATCGAGCGCTGGCCTGGAAACCAAAGGGTCACCAGTTTGATTCCTAGTCAGGGCACGTACCTGGGTTGCAGGCCAGGTTCCCAGTAAGGGGCACACAAGAGGCAACCACACATTGATGTTTCTTTCCTGCTCTTTCTCCCTAAAAATAAATAAATAAAATATTTTAAAAAAAAACAGCAACACTTGCTAACTTCTCATTTCCTATCCAATGAGCTGGTGTGCTATGTCTAGTGAATTTCAAAGTAAACAGACTCATGCCTCACCCAGTTTGTTACTCAGTTTGTAAAGAGATATAGAGCAGGGGTCCCCTGAAAATGAGAAAAACTCCTACAATCCTTCATTGGGGGAAGAGAAGAGTGGATGGTACAGACTTTAAGATACTTTGCATAACAATGGCAAATTAATAGCCATGCATCCAGAAGGGAAGAGGGCTGCCACTCAGGGCTAATTGTATACGTGACTGAGAACATTCAGGGGCTTGTGACACAGCTGGGATGTAGCATCTGTGCAAGAGGCAGGGGGCAGATGCCTACCCTGGATGTCCCTGCATCGCTGGGAACTTTTGCCCTGACTAAAGATGGCAGCCAAAAGAAGGTCAAAGATACTAGGGAACTGGCAACAATGGCAGACACTAATACATCATAGGAACGGCTGGAGATATAGGTCATACAGGGAGTTCCGGGTCAAGCATTTAAATGAGAGTGGGCAGAAAAAGAAGATTCACCAGGAGGTCTGGAGTATAAGAGAGGAGGTCCTCTGAGGGGGCTAAAAGAGACAATAGAGAGAAGCCACATGGTCTGGAGTAAAAGAGAGGAAATCTGAAAGCCAGAAGTCTAGTAAGTCACTGGAGCTGGCAGTATGGCAAAGAACCTGTCCAGTAACCAAGATTCGAGGTCTGCTTAGAACAAACAGTGGCAGAGCGGAGGGAGCTATGCAGGACCTGCCTAGCCACCTAGATTCATGAGGGATACTTGGAGCTGGACGGTGACCAGGAAAGCTGAGCTGCAGGCTTCTGGAGCAGGAAACTGGCCTGGTTTGACAAAGGGAGGCAGGACTATGTGTTTAGGGGTAGTTTTAAAGGGAGCAGGACTTATCTGTAATTATTCTAAATTTGTATAACCTTTAAATAAACAACTCGTTTCTTTTTTCACCAAACTCTTACATTGGGAGTGACGCTTCTTGGTGTTAGGCATTCAAACCCTATAGCTATTTCAGAACACCATTGCCGGGCTTCTGTAATAAGTTGGATCCCAAGAGTCATGATGGTTTTGAATTCCTTTTAGTTGTGCTTGTAGAATTTTTCCTTTTATATTTGTAATGGACCATGTGTTAAAGAATGCATACAGAGTATAATGTCAATATTCAACTAGTGGGAACACAAATGATAACAATTCTGCAACATTTTCTCAAACTGACCTTCATCAGGACAATGACTTGTATAAATACAAGTTAGCTTTGCAGCAGATCTCAATACATATTGCCCTTATACAGCAGATAAATATTTATGAACTACTTTTTTAAAAAGTAAAAAGAGAAATATAGTAATGAATATATTTATTTTTTTAATTTTATTTATTTGTTTTTAGAGAGGGGAAGGGAAGGAGAGAGGGAGAGAAACATCAGTGTGGTTGCCTCTCCAGCGCCTCCTATTGGGGGCCTGGTCAGCAGCCCAGGCATGTGTCCTGACTGAGAATTGAACCCTTTGGTGACCCTTTGGTTTGCAGGCTGGCACTCAATCCACTGAGTCACATTTATATAAAAATATATAAAATATATTTGTATATTTTAAATATATTCAGCGAGGGCTGAATATATTTAAATTGACTACTCATTTATTGGATATAAAGAATAACACTATATATTACTATATAACTATAACTCTGTTATTTAAAAAAAATAGGTTACACACAGACGCTTAAAACCTGCTCTTGGATTCCGGCCAAGATGGAGGCGTAGGTAGACACCCTGTGCCTCCTCGCACAACCAAAAGACGGACAACAACAAATTTTAAAAGAAAAAACAACCAGAACTGACAGAAAATCGAACCGTATGGAAGTCCGACAACCAAGAAACTAAGAAACATACATCCAGACCGGTAGGAGGGGCGGAGAGGACTCGCGTGGCGGGGCGGC
>VMDR010021343.1:0-16912 GCA_007922815.1 Macrotus californicus | reverse complement strand
TTGGGGAAGTTCTCCTTCATTATTTGTTCAAATATGTTTTCAATTTCTTTCTGTTCCACTTCCCCTTCTGGCACACCTATGATTCAGATATTGGAACATTTAAAGACATCCTGGAGGTTCCTAAGTCTCTCCTCGTTTTTTTGCATTCTTGTTTCTTCATTCTGTTCTGGTTGAACGTTTCTTTCTTTCTTCTGGTCCACACCATTGATTTGAGTCCTGGTTTTCTTCCCATCACTATTGGTTCCCTGTACATTTTCCTTCATTTCACTTAGCATAGCCTTTATTTGTTCATCTAATTTGTGACCAAATTCAACCAAGTCTGTGAGCATCCTGATTACCAGTGTTTTGAACTGTGCATCTGATAGGTTGGCTATCTCTTCGTCACTTAGTTGTGTTTTTTTCTGGAGCTTTGATCTGTTCTTTCATTTGGGCCATTTTTGTTGTCTTGGCATGCCTGTTATGTAGTAAGGGGCGGAGTCTTAGGTGTTCACCAGGGTGGGGCAGCCACATCACTTTATTGTGACACTGTTTGTGGGGAAGGAGTCCAAGAGGGAAGAATGCCGCTTGCTCCACTCTCTGCCAGTTTTCAGTGACTTTCCGCGCTACCCACCGTCAAATTGGGCCCTTCTGGTGCCAATTCCCAGGTTGGGGGAGGTGCTTGTGTATGCTCTAGGACCCTGTGGGTCTCTCCAATGAGCTCTCCTGTGAGTCCGGGAGTTTCTCCCACTGCCACCGCCTCAACCCCCACAGGAGTTTTCAATCAGAGGCTTTGAAACTTTATTTCCTTGTGCTGGAACTCTGGGTTGAGGAGTCTGTCTTGCTCCCCAGTTGTTCCTCCCAGTTTATCCGCATGTGGGTGTGGGACAGCCTGATCCTCCAGCAGCCATCTCACCTGGTCCGCCGTCCACACCTTGCCTGTCCTTATCCACCAGCCTCCACCCTCCCTTGAGTCTTCTCTGTTTCGGCTGCCCGTCTCTGCCCCTCCTACCGATCTGGATGAATGTTTCTTCTTTAACTCCTTGGTTGTCGGACTTCCATACAGTTTGATTTTCTGTCAGTTCTGGTTGTTTTTTGTTTTAATATTTGTTGTTGTCCTTCTATTAGTTGTGCAAGGAGGCACAGTGTGTCTACCTATGCGTCCATCTTGGCCGGAAGTTCACTGACACATTCTCATTAATGAATGTTCTCTCTATTGCAATAGACTGAAGTGAAATCACCTCCTTAGTCATCTGGTGCATTTTGTCTTCAACAATTTCAAGTTGAATAATTTTTCCAGACCAGAAGGAAATGCAGTCCCCATCACAACCATACAAGATTAGAAATAAGAAGGTTATAGAAGGTTCTCAGGAAAAATTTTCAACTGAAAAGAATAAGCTGATGACTTTTTTAATTAAAGAGAAAATTGTAAAGAAATAAAAAGAAAAAATAAGCTTGGTACCTTAAAATAAAATGGAATGATGAACTCTTTTCTGGCAAAATTGCAATTTCTCCGTTGGATTTTGGATCTGGGTTTTACTATTAAGGCTGGTATTCAGCAGGAATATCTTTTGAAAATGAGCTAAAGCTAAGACTGAGGAAGGAACAAAAGGAAAATTTATATGCAAATGAATGAGCATCACACCTTTCTGCTTTGAGGCAAGCGTCACATCCTTGGCAAAGGGAAGAGAAAAAGTGTGGAGTGAAAAAAAAATGTTCTTGTTGGTGCACACGCTTTCTCTATTTTATTATAATCATCAGTCTTAAAATACATGTCAACATTTTGTGGACCCTGGACCAACATGAACACATGCAAAAGGAGGGATAAGAGCATCACACCAGAAATTGTGGGATATCTCCAAATATTTTTACTTTCAGAGAAATGCCCTTAGATAATGGAGTTTCTTGATTCCATTCCAAAAGCCAAAAATGTTTGGAAGTTTCACCCTTCACTCTCATGCCACTGTCAAAGACTGGTGGGAAAGTATAAAATCTAGTGCCTTTGTCTCAAGGACTGGGGATAATTTTTGGTCCAGAGATGCCCATGGGTTCAGGCTGAATTAGAAATTTCACTGTGACTGCTCTTTGCTTGGCTACTTCCCTTCTCTCTTCTAATTTCTTTACTCCCTTATTGGTTCCTTCTGGACTCTTTGCTTAATGAATCACTTGCAGTTGAATCCTTGGTTCAAGGTCTGCTTCTGAGTGACCAGAGCTAAGACACTCTGTTGACCTACCCTGGGGAAAGTGGGAAGGAAAGAAGGAAGGAAGGAAGGAAGGAAGGAAGGAAGGAAGGAAGGAAGGAAGGAGAAGAGAAAGGGAGGGAGGACTGAAGGAAGAAAGGGAGAAAGGAAGGAAAAAAGAAAGGATGAAAGGAAGGAAGGGGAAATGCTCTTTGTAGGAGGACAATGAGAATTCTTGTTTTGCAATCAACAACCCTGCATTGGAATTTCAGTTCAGCCACTTCCCAGCTATTTAATATTGGACATGTTACTGCCCTGACTTGAGTCTAAACTCCCTCTCAGTAAAGACTATCACTGATTCAAGGCTGGTGCAATACTTAACATAATGCTTCTGAGTGGACCCAGCACATGGCGAGACCAGCTGAATTAAAACATGCTATGGTTTTTCAAGCAAAGTTCATAAGAACACTTACTTTCTCTAATGTGAGTTGATACCAGCATTTCACTCTGGTTCCAAAAAAAAAATATTTACTCACATCTTCCTCCCTCTTCAACTATTGTCTGTGGGTCTAGGTAATCTAAACCAAAGTAGAAAGAAATAGTGTGGTCTTAGTTCAGTAGATTCCAAATTCTCAGGGACACAGAAATCACTTAGGGTGTTTGTTAAAAATACAGATTTCCAGGTTCTCCCAAGAGATTCTGGTTCAGTGGATATGTGATGGCTCTAGAAGTCATAGTTTTCTATAAACGCTGTGACCCTAAGGCTGGCAATCCACAGGCTTTATTTTTAACAATGTTGTCTTAGGTTCAGGGCTAACTGTTCATAGGCATTGTTCTTTTTCTCTTTTTTAAATTTGTATTTATTGATTTTAGAGAGGATGGGAGAGAGAGAGAGAAACATCAATTTATCCTACTTATTTATGCATTCATTGGTTGATTCTTGTAGGTGACTGGCAAAGGACTGAGTCCACAACCTTGGCATATTGTGATGGCATTCCAATCAACTGAGCTACCTGGCCAGGACCTACCAGTGCTGTTCTTGATGTGTTTGGTGCTCGGTGGTCTGTCTGCCTGTGTACATTATAGCCCCTGCCAGCTCTGTCCAGTCAAGGCTGGACACTCAGTGCCATTTCTCTGACTCCTGCTGCTTAGCTGAGCTCTCAGATCCATCTGCCTCTTGATGTGCCTTGCCCCATTCGGTTGGCACTTTCCTCTGCACATTGATGAATTCATTCATGGACATCAATAAGCACTTGTCCATTTAGTGCAAAACAAATGGGCTGAGATGACACAGACAATCAATCACAGCACGCCATGGGCCCACCTGGCCCTTGAAGGTGACAGATCCATTATGGTCAATTAAGATGAAGAATGACAAGAAGGCAAGGCTCTGCCTGGTCTGTGGCACTTGTGACAGGCCAGAGTTCAGCCTTTGACTTTGACCTCAAATGCTAGTCATCACATTTGTATTTCTGGTTACTTGCCCCACAATAAATGTATTGGCTCATATTCAGTGCTTACGACAGCTTGGTCAACAATGCCTCCCCAGACCTGTG
This sequence comes from Macrotus californicus, assembly GCA_007922815.1. Taxonomy (NCBI): domain Eukaryota; kingdom Metazoa; phylum Chordata; class Mammalia; order Chiroptera; family Phyllostomidae; genus Macrotus; species Macrotus californicus. Next base: position 13,200 of record VMDR010021343.1, on the reverse strand, counting down.
TAGCAGCTTCCCCTCAATTCCCACATACCTCGAGCTCATGAAGCTTCAGAAATACACACTCCTTTCCCATCTATGTCATCCTGCTGGGCATAGGATGATAGAGGAGGAAATGCATTTGTTGTTCACAAGACTTTATTGTTTTCATGTTACCTCCTCATTTTATCTCCTGAGAAACACTGAAATCTAGTCTAGGGGTTAGCAAACTTTTTCTTTAAGGTGCTAAACATTTTAGGGTTCGTGGGCCACATGGTCTCTGTGACTACTACTCTACTTCACCATTGGAGCACACACCTAGCCATAGACAACAGGTGAACAGAAATGCGTATGGCTGTACCCATAAAACTTTAGACAGTGGAGTGGATTTGATTCCTAGGCTGCAGTTTACACTAGCCCATCTTTATTTATTCAACAAATATTTCTTGAGCATGCCCTTTGTGATAGGGTACTGGGGATACAGCAGTGGTGTAGGACAGATACAGTCCCTGCTCTCATGGAGCCTGGAGCTTAATAGTGGGGACCAGATAATAAATAAGTGAAAACACAATTAAACGCCTAATTGCTATTGTTACAGGTTGTCTGAAGGAGAAGTACAAGCTGCCAGGGAAGGAGACGTGGAGGTTTGAAGTGAGAGTGAAAAGAAGGGCCCAGGAGGGGGCGGGCCCTCTAGCAGGAGGAGAAATAGGGGAAGGTCCTGAGGTGAAAGGAATTTGGCGTACCAGCAGAGTCAGGGTAACTGTCACCCAGAGGGGAAGGAAGAAGAGCGTCAGACCCAGAGTTGGGTGTGCCTAGCTAAGTATTTTAGGCCAGACGCTCGAAGCAATGGGAAGTCTCTGAAGTATTTTAAAGCAGGAGAGAGACCCGAGTGGACTTAGGTTTTAGATCAGTTTATCTGGCCACAGTTGGGAGAACAGACAGGAGGCAATAATAAATCCAAGATTGAGAGAAGGTTCCTACAGGACTTTTGCAATTTTGGTATAACATAAACTGTCACATTACTTCTCTTTTTTTGCCAACCTCATCCACAAAGTCAGGGATTTGATGAAGTGTCCTTGCCTGAGGTCACCGTGTTGAGGCAAGTCTGTCCCCTGACTGAAGGCACATTGCTCGTAATGACTATGTTCTTGGGAAACAGCATTTCACAGGTGTGCTGGGCACAGGGCTCTGGTGGAGAAGGGGAGGTGCTGAACTGGAGAGCTGGGTGTGGGGTCTGATGGTGCAGTGCCTGCCAATAATCAGGGAAGCAGACTTCTAGAAACCAGAGCCCTTCTCTCTCTCTTGCCACCACGAGGCTCGGCATTTCAAGGCCACCTGGACTTACCGAAGCTTTGCTTACAGCCAATTCAAGTAATGATCATTTTGCTGCTATCTTTTGAAGATGCCATAACATTGCAGAGCATCTGCATATTCTAAGCTATTTAATACCATGGCCTGGAATGCACTGATACGTAGATCATTGAGCAGAACAGACCTTCTCATGAAAGGAGTACTAATTGCAGTTTTAAAAATGCCATTTTCATTTGCTATTTGGCAAGGGTGCCACAGTCCCAGTCTTATTTCTATTAACTACAAGAGCTGGGACAAAGTCGTCCTATCTTCTTGTTGGTAAGCCTTCATCTCAGACTGTCAGCAGTGTGGCTATTTAGGCAATGAAGGGAGATGTAAAGCCAGCCTCCCACATGTCCCCCCATTGATCCCACACTTGTGGAGCACCCTCTTACATTGTGCCATGGTTGTTCTGTGTGACCAATAGCATTTGGCAGAGTTGATGGTGCATTACTTCCAAGATTAGGTTATAGAAGACATTACAGCTTCCATCTTGGTTCGCTCTCTCTTGAATGACTCAGGGAGAAACTGAGCAGCTTCATGGAGAGACCCATGTGGTAGAGAACTGGAGCCTCTTGCCACCTGCAAGGTCAGTGAGCTTGGACATGAATTCCAGCCTCAGTCAGGCCGTCATATAAAGGGCCCCATTGTATGGATGGTGAGGCAGGACCTGAATGTACTTGCAAGTCCTTATTGGGACCACTCACAACTTTTGTGTCCTGGGACCAGTCACTTTCCCTTCCTGGACCTTTTTCTCCTTACTATAAATGCAGGAAGAAGTTGGACAAGATAAGCTTAAAGATGTGGAGTCCCTTCCCTGATACTTGGTATGTGGTGATAGACCTAAGAAATACCTGTTACCCCACATGCATGTGTGTGCATACACTTAAAGGGTGAAGAGTTTAGCTAACCATTAATAGTTGTTGAACTATATAGGCATTTACCAATTAATTCTCACAACAACCAATAAAAGTAGGTGCTGCTACTATTTGTATTTATTAGACCAGAAAATTCAGACTCAGAAAGCTTAATTTTGATTAGGGATGCTGTATTAGTTCTCTATTGTTGATAACACATTACTACAAATTCAGTGCCTTAAAAAGCACATTTATTATCTCACAGTTTCTATGGGCCAGGAGTCTGGGCATGGCTTATCTGTATTCTCTGCTCAGGATTTTACAAAGCTGCAAACAAGGTGTCAGTCAAGGCCCTCTTCTGAGCTCCCCCAACATATTGGCAGAATCTACTTCCTTGCATTTATAGGACTGAAGACCTCAGCTCCCAGAGGCAGCCTGTCCTGGTAAGTGGTTCGCAACATGGCTCTTTGATCTTGCAAGGCCGGCATGAGAACATCTCTCTTTTCAGAAAGGGTCCAGTCTGTCTTTTAGAGTCTTTCACCTGAATAGATCAGGCTCACCAGGATACCATCCCTTTTGAATAACTCAAAATGAGTTGACTCAGAATCTTAATGAAATCTTCAAAATCCCTCAGAACTTTACTATGTAATGTAACTTAGTTAGGGAAGTAACACTCAATCATATTTACAGGTCCTGCCCACCTTCAAGGGGAGGGAATAATCCCGAACATTAAATCTGGGGTGAATATAGGACAAATCTTTGGGCCATCTTAGGATTCTTCCTGCCACAGACACGTCAGTAAGAATTCAAGTTCACGTTTGTTTGACTCCATTGCTCATGTTTTAAACCTCTGGGCATAAAATCCTTGACTGAGAGCAACTTGGAAGCAGGAATTATGGCATTTGTTTTGGTATCCCCAGTGCTTAGCACTTAACAATGGTACCAATATTGATCACAGTTCTGGTCCTGATGCTTTTGATGATCAGTGACAGAAATCTAAGTCAGACTAGCTTAAGAAAACTAAAGAACTTGACCATTATTTGGGAAGTCTAGGGCTGGGCACAGGGGTGTAGGCACTGATCTCTGGCTCTGTTGTCCTCATTTCAGTGCTCTGTGTGTGTACTCTCAGGCAACCTCCACTCCCATGGTGGTAAAAAGAGTTGCTGGCAGCTATAATCTTATATACTCATGGCTCAAAATCTAAAAGGAAAGATCTTTCTCCCCACAGTATCTGTGTATCAACATTTAAGGAGGACTCTAATAAGCCTGAGACATGTTCTTTCCAGATCCAAAGTCTGTGTGGAGGAAGGAGTCCTCTGGTTTGTCAGCCTGAGTCACATGACCACCCTCTAGTGGAGGAGAGGAAGAGAAGGACACATGAACACCTTTGGTGGGCCAGAGTGAATAGCTAAGGTGTGGCTTCTTTCTTTTGGGGGGAATCAAACTGGGGACCTTTTGGTTTGCAGGCCAGCACCCAACCCACTGAGCCATACCAGCCAGGGCTAAGGTGTGGTTTCTGAAAAAAGAGTTGGGCATTGTTACTGAGAGTGAGATTGTGCTGATGAAAACAGTGGCTATACACAAAGCATAAAGATAAAGCTCCTCAACCCTCAGCATTGGGCAAAGTGGTTGTATAAATTGTATGGAATTGTGGAAATTAATACAAATTCCTCATTCTGTTTTTCACTTCTCAAACATCCAAATTATTGAGCTGGGGGATGGGGACAGGACCCAATGCATTGATGAAGCAGTGATGCCATTCCCAGAGCTAATTATTTCAGAAACATTGGAGATAAGCTCATTGTTGAGATTTAAATTCGTTAACCTTATCTTAGCCTGGGGAACTTTCTCCACAGTATTCTAGATTTTTAAATGAGCTTAACACCGGGAGAGCCACATTAGCACACATTCTTTCTGGTTATGGTGGCCGAACTCCAAGGAGCTAATACAACTTAATAGTATGGTTTGGAAAAGGTGGAAGATATCCTTAGGATGAGACTAACCTTTATTTTATGATCATTTCAATAATATAATGAAAGGATCTATCAAAGAGGGTTGATGGCAGGGTCAGGGCACTAAATTCTCCCCTCACTGGGAGACAGTTCCCTCTGGAAAGTATCCCTCCCTAATTCCTGGGAAGAATCTCATTTCTGTCTGTTTTCTTGTGTCTCTCTCTGTGTGACTTTATTTCCACTTTATTTAAACCATGTGAACACTTTTTTATTTTAGTTTCAAAAGCTTTTAACCTCATTTCAGCTGCTTTTAAGGCCTTGCATTTGGGAACCTCTCTAGAGAAGGGACTCAGGCTCCCTCCAAAATCTTGTCTGAAAATGATTCAACAATGTGACAAGTCAGAGATGTTTCTATCTTTTGCTTCCATAGGGAGCGGGAAGTAGAACCATGGCCAACTTTCTACGAAATTTAATTTTCCAAAGTGGTGACTCCATCTTGCAGCTATGCATGGAGAAAATAGGCAATATTAAATGCTGATGTATTACAAGGGAAACTAAGGGCTTACCTTTCCCTTGTTAATTATCCAGTGCTCACTGCCCTCCTTCATTTCCGGCTGTGTACACTTTCTCAATCCTACCTCACCTACCTCCCCCAAAAGCTATAGGAAACAAATACAGGTGGGAAAAAGTAATTAAAATGGGAGGTTATAAAAGAATTTGGTGCCTCCTGTCAACAGGTGGGCTCAGTGTGTGTGATAGAACAATGAAGGCTTTTTCGTGTTTCCTGATACAGTGGTAGGCGGCCTTTAAGTTGCTCCCAGTGATCTCCACTTTTTGGTATTCATGCCCTTGTGTAATCTTCTTCTCCCTTGCATGTGAACTTGACTTAGTGACTCGACTCTCTTCTAACCAGTAGAATGTGGCAGAAATGATGGGATGTTACTTCTAAGAATAGATTACACAGAAACTGCGGCTTCCAACTTGAGCATTCTTTCACAGTCTCTCACATGTCCACTCTGATGAAAGCCACGTGCCAGGTTGTGAGCTGCCCTCTGGGGAGGCCCATGTGGCTGGTTGGGTACTGAGGGTGGGCTTTGGTTAATAGCCAATGGAAAGTGGATTGCCTCAGTCCAACAATCCATAAGGGACTGTATCCTGGCAACACCATGGAAGAGAGTTTGGAAATGACTCTCAGCTGAGCCTTCGGATGAGACTGCAACACAGACCAACACATTGAAGCCTTGTGAAGTAGCTTGAGGCAGAGGCACCCACTCAGACTCCTGACTGATGGAGATGGAGAAAACAAATGATTATTGTTTGAAACCACTAAGTTTTGGGATAATTTTCTTTATGGCTCTCTCTCTCTCTCTCTCTAAATCTCTCTCTCTCTATCATCTGTCTATTGCCTCCTCCCCCCACCAATCTGTATACCTGTCACTTAGAGATGCTTCTCTTTTAGAGAAACCAAGGCTCAGAGAACTGAGTGATGTTACCATATCACAGATAAGGCAGGGTTATTATTGACTGAGACTTTCCTATTCACCTGACACTGGATTCTGTGCCTCCATTATGTGCCCTTCTTGAATCCTCATCTCCACCCCAGGAAGTAGATATTTTTAACTTCCATTTAAAAGTGAGAACACTGGAGATTAGAGAAGTTCAGTATTTTTTACCAATTTAGGCCACACAATTAGTAAATAGAGTAGCTAGGACTCATTATCTTTAATTTTTTTTTTTGAAGGGGGAGGGTGCCGTGCCAGTTTTTTCTATAAAGGGGCAGCCTCATTGGCCATTTCTTTTGGTGCTTTCCCTCCCTCCACTTCATATTGTAAGTCAGAATTGGGAGAAGCATAAACCTTTTATTTCAGAAAGTGCTAAAAGGAGAGTCAGTGTCTTAAATCAGCCTGCATTCTGTCCAGTAATGAAAACAAAGCTGGAATCTGAGCTCTTACTGTGTGCTAAATACTATCATTACCCCAATTTATAGATGAGAAAACCAAGGCTCAGAAGTCCACTCATTTCATATCATATAGTTAGTAAGTGGCAGATTCAGAATTCAAGCCAGACTCCAGTGCTGCCATGCCATCCTTCTCCTCCTTCCCTTTCCTGAGCATCCTGTTCCCTGTGTCCAAAAACAGGGGTGACTCTCAAGGGGGCCCTCATTATTTACCATCATTCCCTCAGTGTGGATAAAAGTTGACATCCATCAGACATCTGTATTCAGGCAAGGACTATGAGGCGTATCATTTAGGAGAGTTCCTGTAAAGAATAACCACCCAGTACAGTGTGACTGACCTCTTAGAAGACTATCATTCTATGAAGAACTTGCAAGAGAAATTCCATCTGACATGTCACAGACAGAAACAAAGTAACTACAATAAATATGAAGTCACGGCAGGCAAACGAGACCCAATTACAGTTGACTAGATGTGTGTGAACATGGAATCCCTAATGAGTTTGCTTCCAAAGCTCAACACACACTGGACATGGGGTACCTACTATTTAAACATCACTGGGATGGATATGAGGGTGGAGAGTGAACCTTGGTTTCCACCCTCTGGCAGGTCAGAGGGTATTGGACAGCCAGCAGATATATGTATATATATATATATATCAGCATTTAATATAATACCCTTAAAATATATAAGACAAAGCTATAAAATTAAGAATATGGAGACTAATGACCTCTCTTAACCACCCCCTGCAACTCCCTTCCCCCACCTATTTTACACATCTAGGTAATTGGAACAATCTCCACTCTTTTGCTTTAAATGGGTGTTTAGGACATTCCTGTTTAAGTGCTGTTCTCACTCATGAACTTGAGTTGGTTTCTGTTCTCCTACTTAGAGGCCTCCTTCTGGTTACCACCCTTACCTCCCCCTGTCAGGGACACTTGGCAATCTCTGGAGACCTTTTTTTGTTGTCACAAGTGTGGGGAGAAATGCCACTGACACCTAATCATTAGAGGTGAGAAAGGCTGCTAAACAACCTACAATGCATAGGACAGCCTTTATCAAGAAAGAGTGGTCTGACCTTAAATGTCAACAGTGCCAGGGGTGAGACACCCTGATCTAGACAAACATCTGAGGCACAGGAGAAGTGGGAATAGTATATGGAAGAGAAAAACGTCTCCAGACTGGCTTCTAGTCCAACTCGGACACTAACTCACTGTGTGACTTTTTCAAGTCACTGAACACTGGACCTCAGCGTTCTCACCGGAGACCCTATCACCTCAGAGAAGACTGGAGCTACTTCTAGACTCTCAACTCTCTTCCAGTTTTGAAAGCTTATAAATTTGTAACTGCCTCCAGGGCATTCTCATCGTTGCTAAGAAATTCACTATCAGTCTTGCTCATAAATTGTTTTGGGAGAGATCATGTCAGACACTTTGCTTACAGATGGCCTGATCCTCAAAATTATTTTGAAAAGTTTCCATTGTGTAGAAGGACACTTGATGCAAGGGTTATACATTCTTTCTTTCGAGAAAGTATTGTTCCACATTTTTTCTTTTGAAATTCATTAACATGGACTCAACTTTACTACCCAGGAGAAAATGAGGAAAAGAGACTGGAAGTCAGGACTAAAATCTGAGAATCAAAGTTTAAGAACCAAAGGATTTTTTAATCCTTGTTTTCATGCAAAGAAAGGAATTAACATTTCCACTATTTACCATCACTTAAAGTTGCTGTTAAGATTAAATGAGATATTAATCAAATAATTTCATTTAAATAGTTTTGACAAATACTTATTGATTGAATGTTATGTCCCAGGCATGAGTTGTATATCAAAAACCATTTTGGATGGTGCAAAATATTGAATAAATATAGGAGTTATTAATAACAGCTCATAAAATAATGTGCAGTGTGGGTGAGAACATGCCAAATGATGGGTGAATTAGTTAGAGTGCAATTTACAGTTCTCTCTTGTTCTCTTGGGGTCACTTCACACTGGGATGTGTGATCATTAAATATGACCCTCAATGGCACTATGTCGAGAGTAGAGGAAATTACTCAATTTTAAGACAAGATTTTAAACAAGGGCCAAACTGTTTTATCTACTTGGATTTTGGTCACTAATTACACCCACTGATCTTCAAGTAATGAATCTAACAACGACCTCATAAATTGTGCAGTGACAACGAGTTTCCTTTCTGTCCTTTTTCATCATAAAATGAGACTGATGCCTTATCCAATTAGTTATGGCAATTATATGTCTATCAAAGAGATGAGACAAAGGAGAAGAATCAGTCCTGTGCTATTAGGGATTCGTAGTCTCTGTTGTGCTGTGGCTATGTGTCACTAAAGCTGCCCTTTCCCCTCTTGATCCTGTTTCCTTGTTGAAAAAAGTATGATGTAGCATCAGATGGTTCCTAAAGTCTTTTCTAACTCCAAAATTCTAGAATTCTAGAATTCTTGGTAAAATTTATTGGTACATTGAAGAAAAGACACTATTAAGATTATCTAACCCCACATTTTTTCCCAATGGATGTTTACTTTTTCAATATTGTTCCAAAATAAGGTGATATATTTAAACTGAATCTAATTTATGGTCATAAAAATCATAAAACAGATTTAAATAGTAGCCACAGAAACTTGGGATAGAGAAGAAAGCCTGTCTTAATGGTAATTGTAAGGAGGATAAGCCACTGACTATCTTTCAAAAAATGTGGTGTGGTTTTTACTGGTTGAAGTTATTAAGGGAAGCTAGAAGTTTTTTATTATATTTTTGGTTAAGTGCATTTGATGGACTACATGTTTGTGTCCTACAAAATCCATGTGTTAAAATCTTAATCCTCAAGGTGATGGTGTTAGGAGGTGGAGACTTTGGGAGGTAATGAGGTTATGGGTGTGGAGCTCTTTGAATGAAATTAGTTTCCTTATAAAAAGAGACTTGTGTGCTCTCTCTCTGCTCTTTGCCATATGAGGACACAACAAGAGAGTTGCTGTCAAACCAGGAAGTGGGTTCTTGTCAGACACCCTATGATCAGCCAGCACCTGATGAGCAGTAAATTTCTGTTGTTTAAGGCATCCAGCCTATGGCCTTTTTGTTATAACAGCCTGAACTAACACAGCATACTTCTTTCTAGAAGGAGGAGGATTGACCATAGATCAGAATGTGGAAATTTTTCACTGTCCTACCTAAGGATCCTGAAACTGGCTCATCATATCAGGGGAGCTGCATTTGAGAACCAGACCCAGTGAGACCCCTACTTGCTCTTATTTTCTCCAGGAACTTGACTTTGTGACTTCAGTATCTATTCCATGTTCTCCAGAGTTGTGCTTCCTGGTATCTAGATCTTACATGACTGCTATTTGTGAATCCCAGTTATTTTCTTGTCTCTAATTTCTGGCATGTCAAGTGCCTAGACCAGCCATGGTTTTCTGGAACCAACCATTGCTCTTGACATTAGGTCACAGGAAAGCAAAGCACCTGCATTAGGCAGGCTTCTCCAGAGAAACAGAGCAACAGGATATTGCTGCTTCTCAAAAAGGGAGGAGTTGTCTGCAGCTAATGGTCGGCCTTGCTGCAAATTCCTAAGGGCTTTCGCTGCTGATCACCAGTGGGGGCCTGCCAAGGATTGCAACTAGCATCCCCATCTGCCACTGTCATTCATGCACCCTTGGGTTTACTGGATCGTATGATCCAAGTGGTAGGGCAGCTTGAATGGTAGCCTGGACCTGTTGCAGAACCTCTACTTACTGAGTCTATGTCAGTCACTTCAGCCTGATCCTTTGTTATCTTCCTTCCACCATGATCCAACAGTCTTGGTATCCATTCCCACACTCATTCCCTAAATCAGAATCCCTGAGCTCTTCCTTTCCTTTCACTACTTCGTCCAGTGACATTGGGAGTTAACAAATAATATAATGACATTTTATTATATAAGCTAGTTTTTATATTATATTATATTATGTTCTAGCATGTTATTGCATGTCATAGTACTACATATTATATCAGTTTTACAAAAACATCAAAAGCATCACTTAAGAGTTACCTAGCTTCTTCCTTAACAGTGATTGATTAGGAGTATCCAGTGCAGATATTTGGTATATCTCTATAAATAGTTCACTTTATGGACTCTCAGTGTTCTCTTTACTACTGGAAATAGAATTCTTAGTGTCTTTAAATCTAATCAGATTAGAGGGCCAATTCCAGAAACCCCAGAACCAATTCAGACAACTCATTTTTAAAATTCTGTTCCTGTGGAACTAGGCCAGTCCTGGTTTCCTGGAACCCAATCATTGCTCTTGACATTAGGTCACAGGGGAAAGCAAAGTGCCCACATACAGCTCTGAACCATTCTGGAATAAAGGAAGGAGCTTCGTGCCACAAGGTTGCTCCTTATCACAAACCCCTCCTGGGTGAAAGTTTTCTGTCAGTCTTTTGAAGATCTCTCCCCTCTACCTCATTTGCAAATTCCCTTTCAATTTCATAATGGAAGTCAATGGGAAAATAGATTCACCTGCAGATAATTTTCTGGGAACATTTCTATTCTGAAAAGCGGATCAAAACAATTCTAAAGTTGGCATTTTTAATAAGTAAAAATAGTTAAAATTACTACACAAGATTATACCAGAGATTTATTGAAAGATAAGTGGGAAAGTAAACTGCCCAACACAATTGAATGTTTCTTCGTGAATAACATGCATTAGGTTAAATAGGTAAGTGAAGATAAAAAAGAAAAAAATTCAGGTAAATAGCCACATTTTAAAATTCTTTTGCAAACTCTTCTATTTTTCTCTTCTCTCCTGTCTCCTTCTGTCCCCTGTCCTCTTCTTTCTGGGTTTTTCTGATTCTATTGTAAGAAACTCATTAGAGGGGGAAGCAGGGAAACAAGGAGACCAATTAAGAGTCCATCAAAGACATCCAGGTGAGGGATGATGGCAGCTTGTATGAGGGGTAGCATGGAGTGGAAGAGACATGGACGAATTTGAGCAATTTTAAAATTAATCGAGGGTATTTGGTAATGGATTGGATATGGCAGGAAGGGGATAAGAGGAAGAAAGGTGCATTAAAGTCAAACTGCTGTCACTCATCCTAGAAGTCATGGGTGAGCTCTCACTGCCACCCATATAAGCAGCTCTGTGAAGTACAATCAGAGGGACCCTGTGTAGTGAAGTGCTACCTAGGGAGCTCTTCTATGGCTGAGAGATTCATTTCAGGAGGTCAGACAACTTGTTCCCAAGGCACCTCTAGTGAGACAGAGAAAAGTAGAGGAGGAGGAGAAGGAAGAGAGGCAATTATTCAACTGAGTTTCTCTCTCTCTCTCTCTCTCTCTCTCTCTCTCACACACACACACACACACACACACACACACACAGTGATCAGTTCTGTTAATGGTGCAGCAGTGGGGAAATCAAGAAGGGTTTTATAGAGGAGGTGACATATGAGTGGATGTCAGAGGTTGAATAGAAGTTTTTCTGTCATCAAGGCTGCTTTGACCCTGGAATTTATTTAGAGATTTCCCTAAATGAAATAAAAATTGCACAAGTGTCCAAATGGTTGTCCAAAGATGGTTTTGCAGTGTTGTTTATAATGATAAACAACCTAAAATGTCCATGAATAGGACAGGAAATCGTATAAACCATAGTATATATGTAAGTCAAATATCTGCATTAAAATGATATAGATCTATATTTATTGCAATAGAAAAATTTTTCTAATAAATTTTTGGCTGAAACACAACCAAATAAGCAACAACAATGAAATCCCAGCTAACAAAGGAGTAACAACATTATGAGAATATTTTGATAATGTTTTGGCCATTTCTTCAATGTTTCACAGTATTAAGAGAGATGTCTGGGGAGATTGTGGTATCTCTCTATAGAGTTGAGGGTTTTCCAAGGGCTCCTGAATTCTGAAAGGAAGAAGGTAGATGTCCAGTGCACATTTGTGAAGTTCATGATAAAAAGATGGCAAATAGGTTGCAAAAATGGATACAATCAGAAAGCAATGAACTGTGTTGGTTGTTTACAAGGCCTGGAGGCCCTGATTTTAGCTTGAGAAAACAATCTTGGTTGGCTCGGCACTTAATCCCAGATGAAGTCCTTCAAAGTGGAAATTTTCGCTGTGATTTTTTTTCCAGATGTAAATATGTAGCAGTAATTCAGTTATAAAACTGGCATTGTATTAAACCATAAATTATATTTGACACATAATAATGTTGAATTACTGTGAAAGTCCATCAACACACAGTGGCATTGCCAACACACAGACGGCTGCTGCTGTCACCAGCCCTATTGCTCCCTCTGCAATGAATAAGTTGTGAGGATCTTTGCTCTCGGGGTCAAAAGGAATACGCTCTAGCTGAGAAGAGACATATCAGAGTCGAGTCCAGGCTAAGAGCTGCAGAACATAGGGATCCATTCCTTTGCTTATTTATTCATTCAGCACATCATTACTGAAGAGCTAATTGTGCAATGCTCGGCTCTGACAGTGGTAGATAAGACAGACACGGTCAGCCTCTGCCCTCAAGTACCAAATGTAGACATTTAAAAATAAAATGTACAACTCATTACTTAATTATGGTGAATTAATGTAGTGATTTCTTGGAGATTTGGTCTCCTTCCACTGCCACTTTCACTGTCAATGGTAAAGTAGGGTTATGAGCCAATCTGGATGGAGTGGGGGAAATTAACTGGAGTTCAATCACAGGAACTTTGTCTGTAGAGCTTCACATAGAGGCAGGTTGAAGAATCTGAACTGGTCAAGGGATTGAAGGACTCATGACCACTTAAGAGATGCTTCCAGAGCAAGGATTGAAATCAGTTCATGACAGCAGAGGTGCCCAGGTGTTTTGTTTGCTTTAATTGCTGATTCTCCATTGTCAAGGCCAATGCCTTGCTTGGGGAATGTTCAAGAAATAGTTATTCAAAGAATGAATTAACTAAAACTTCGATAACATGAGAGTGTTGAGTATTATTGGGTTGGCCAAAATGTCCATTATGTTTTTTCTGTAAGATGGTTCTAGAAGTTCTTAGTTATCTTTAACTTCATTGGAAAAAATTTTGTTAGATTGTATTGTGACAGCTGTCATATCAGCATGCATTTAAAAAAATCAAAATTGG
>VMDR010021342.1:0-16902 GCA_007922815.1 Macrotus californicus | reverse complement strand
GGTCAGGAAAAAATGACTCTACTTTTGGCTGTATAGCCTATTCCCCAGAGAGCTTGATTTCCATGGCCTTCTCTCTACCTCCTTCACCACTGAAATAATATTATTAACACAAGATGTTCCCAATTAAATTACAGTTGCTTAAATAAAGCATTTATGTTCTATTTTAATACCTATCTTACATAATGGTACATCATTTACATTATGATTGAAAAGTCTCTTCAGATGCAGTAAGAAACCTATATTAGGGACCACTTTGTGTGGTATCGGAGACTGGAGCCCCCAGCAAGCAAAGCCTTGAAAGAGGCCTGTAAGTCTTGACCCGAACGCTGGAAATGCAGGCGGCAGGCAGGACCCAATACTAACACTGAGGGTTCCCTTGGGAAATCAGGCCTGAAGAATACATTGTATCCTTTGAAGCTTGCTTTGCTTTGTATAGCCCTGTTGATATAAACCAGATGTTTAAGTTCAAAGCATAACATGCCTTTATAACCACCTGGCGTCAGCAGGTCTCACAGACCCTGACCCTGAGGCAGATCTCTGTGTTTCCTCAATTGTTATCTGTAGATAATATCTGTTTCCTGTAACTACGGCATTTAGACATGGATTGATGAGCTTCACATGCATACTGTATACTCCTACCCATACCGATCCTAATAAAAGCCATTTTGGAGAAGGACTCCGGGCATTCTCCACTAGAGGGAATTGCCACCCCCTTTCCCGCCAGAACAACAGATTGTGTCCAGGACGATTTATTCTCATCTGCAGTGGCTGGGAGAGATCCGCGGGACAGGGCATCCCACAAACCTACATCTTTATCAAGAAGAAAAAGAAATCAACTACAATCATGAAATATTTCCCAGTAATCATAAAATTTGATTATTTTATTTGTTCTAACTATAAGATACTCTGATCATGAAGATTTACAACATAAAGCATGAACCCATAGCATAATCAAGTGTGCCCACAATATGATCAACACCAACATTGATCGAGCGACATCTGCTTCTCTGTGGCTGGTATTTGCATGATACATGTGTCTACCTTTTTACTTTTCAAACTGTTATTTCCCTATCTTTTAAATGTTTTCCAAAAATGTTTAAAAATATGTGTGACAGTCTTTGTCTTTTAATTGTAGCATTTAGCCCATTTACATGTAATGTAATTGCTGAAATATTTGGGTTTATTATATCTGCCATGGCATGCAGTCTTTTTGTCCTGATGTTGAAATTGTCCTCTTTTTTCATTGCCACTGGCTTATTTTTAACATGTAGCATGGAAGTTATACACTGTTTTACTATCTAGGGCAGGGGTGTCAAACTCATTTTCACTGGGGGTCACATCAGCCTCACAGTTGCCTTCAAAGGGCTGAATGTAATTTTAGAACTGTATACACGTAACTACTCCTTAACTAGGAGCAAGGAGCTGGTGCTGCCACGGGTAGAAACAAAGTGCCAGACCAGATAAAACAAGGTGGAGGGCCACATTCGGCCCACAGGCCTTGTGTTTGCCACCTCTAATCTAGGGGTTATTTAACTTATCAAAGGGTGACATTGATTGATATTTCTGCTTATTTCCAGACAATGAAAAGACCTTAGAACTCCTTATCTTTTAACCCCTTCTAGAATGATGAGAGAACAGTAGACAGGATGAAGAATTAAAGAAAGAAAAAAGGCTGGAGCTCAGACTCCTCCATCTTTGACGGCAGGCTTCTGGCCTCCTGAATGAAGAAACTCAAATTCCATCATTACTTAATACTTTGACACTGCCCCTAGTTTAAATATAATACTCAGCATTCATTTTCAGTTCTGTAATGACCTGGTCCTCATCACAGAAAGAATAAAACACTTGATCTTCCGATCTTCCTCTCCCTGTCTTGAAGTCCAACAGCCCTTTTTTTTTAAAAATCCAAATCCCCTTCCTCTGTGGGACAGAAATGCTTTTCATCACATCAATGTGGAGGGCACTTCCACGGGCACTGCATTAGGGTTTATCACATCATACCACTAGCGAGCAAGGACCAGGCAGCACACTGACCACCACATCTGCAATTCCATTCAGTTCCTGCTCCTGCAGCAAACAAGAGCACTTTTGGGTGCTGGATGAGGAATGTGTGAATGGACGGGCCTTTCTGTGAGCATATAACTTTAGAAACCCAGCAGAACAAGCCTTGGAAACTTTCATAGAAGGTCACATCACCAAAATCAGGTGGTCTTGATACCCCCATAACCAACAAACCCAAGAGCTGAATCACATTCAGAGGGCACAGTAATGGCTACAGTTTTCTTCCCTGGCCAAGTGACAAGGTGAGTGAAGGTCCGTAATCAGCAAGGCCATTATTATACAAGTTCTGGCAAGGCCTGCAGCCTTTGGGTAGCAAGGATTGTGCAGGTGCTGCTGCACTTGAAGCTGTACTGTAGGCTTTCATGGTACAGAGCCAGCTACTGGTCACTGCTAGGGGGACCATGAAAAACTGGGTCCCACTACAGGTGACACTTAACAGCGTTCACAGGCGCACTGTGACATAAGCAACGTCCATTTCTAACACGTCATCCTTCCACTGCTGACAATTCCCAGCGATAGGAAATTCTTAATGAAGTGCAATCCTGCCTTACTTACCAGTGGAACCCAAACTACAAAAGTCAGTGTTATTGTGCTAGAAACTAAGTAGCGTGCCACAGCCGTCTTCGTGACCCCGACTGTTTGTCATATTTCAATTACGACTTGAGCTACAGATGAAGAACTGTCAGAAAGACATACTGTTTTTTGATTTACTAGACAACCAAAAGCAACAAAGAGGAGAGTCAACTCGTGCTGATTTTTCAACTACACACTCTGAGAACTTCACCAGAGCCACAAAGTCAAACAAGCGGTATGTCTGTAGCCACTTCAGCTACCCCTGATGAGTCACATCAGACGCAGAGGAGCACAGACACAGGCTCAGAACAGGGTCTCTCTGTGCTGTTTTTTTTTAAAAAGTAACAACTACATTAGCAGCATGTCCCAGAAGCATGCGTGTCCTCTGGAACCATGTTATGAGAATATTTTTCTAAAGGTTTGGTCACTGCACTTGGAAATGCTATTATCATGGCAAAAACAAAAGTCACTATCCATGGTATTTTGTACATTCACATAAACTCCCCTTTCAGAGATAACTGTAAGATGTACTAACAAGGAAAAATGACGAAGGGCTGCCCTCTTAGCTATACTAGTTCCTTGCTTGTCTTTTTGTTTCCTGCTACTCAATGTACCGGTATTCAGAATTCTGCCAATCTAGGGAGGGATCATCCACAAGTCAGGCTGCCATTCAGATGTGAATAGGCAAAACCCGTCCCCAAGTGTCCAAGGGGGTCTGGAGGTGTGGCTGAAGGAATAGGTGCAATAGTTGGGACAGATGAAAAAGAAGATAATTTTCAGCTTAATTTGAGTTCACCCTTTTGGAAGAGCAAAGTGGCCAGGAATTAAAAGTAGCCTACCCACTTACACAAAACTGTGAGGCTGGCCTTACTGCATAGTGTAAATCCAATGTCAATGTCAGCAAGAGCCAACAGCATAAATATGCCATCACCCAGCACAGCAAAAGTCCCCAAACTAAAACAATGAGCATATATAGCATTCACATCCTAAAGCAATTTAAATCATGTTTCAAGAATTAACTAACAAAAACTCTCCCAACAAAAGACAGTTGGGTGATTTCGCTGAAGCAACAACAGTGCAAAAGGAATAAAATGAGCATATTTTAGTCTTTTGATTGGCATCTGTCCCCATCCGTAAGATCAGGATAAATCAGGATTGAGAAATACAGACACTGAGCTTTGCAGGTACTGACTAAGAAAAACCATTGGCTAGCATATCTAGAAGTAGATTGGCCCCTCTGACGCAATAGTTCGGAGCCCTGCTCTGACCCCGAGCTCCCCAGACTAAGGATCCGAGACAATACAGCAGCTTTACAGTGAGGTGAACAGCCTTTCGGACCCCCCACTGGACTACATCAGTAGTAGTCAAATCGCCTCCTTTACGGGGCTCCCAGTGGGAGAGGGCTCCAGTTTCAGTAACATACACCGGAGGGTGTGCCAACACACATGTTCAATGGCACAGACAGCGTTAGAGATCTAAAGGATCTTTGCTTCAAAATATGTGTATATGTGCAAGTGCACACACATCATTTTTAGAGCAGAGGACATGGCCCATTCCTGGGTATTTCCTGCCTTTCCATGATATGTGGAGCAAAATCTGAATCCCCAAGCTCTACCCTTCTCCTTTCCGGCCTCACCTTCTCCTCCTTCTGCAAACACACAGGCACCCTCTCCTACCAGGACCTTCCGCTCTACACACGTCCGGACCCTTCTCAAACCGTGCTGGTTTCTCCACCGACATTCTGCCACCAAAGAGGCTGAGCTGAGCTTCCCGTCTAAAACAGCCCCTACCTGCCCTGCTCTAGCCTCTCACCTGTGCTATTTTCCCAGTAGCCAGACACTACCTGGCATGGGTGTGCTTGTTTGTTTTGTCAAAGGACAATGAGAACACCACTCTATCTGAAATCACACCACATGGCTGAATTTATTGCTCACTATAATAAGGATGAGCCTAGGCTGAGCAGAACAGATGGCTGATCTCCTAGAGGGCATTGGAAAGCATGGAGTTCTGTGACTGGTGGATATTCAGAGGCAAAGGTGAGTGCTCAGGTAAGGCAGCTGTGGGTTGGCTGGCACTTAGAGGCAGGTTTTCTGGAGAGCGTCCATCCCTGACTGGCTGACTTTCAGAAGCGAGGGTCTGACACTGGTTTGCTTTTGAAACCAGCATTCACTAAGACAAGTTGTTGTTGATCAAATGAACAAATTTAAAATTGGTTCTGATGGCTACTTGTTACCATGGCTACAGAACAATCGGGCTTTTCAAAGTTTTTGAAACTTTTTTATTCTAGTATTCTATGAAGGTAAATTCCATGGCAACCCAGTTTGTCTGTTTTATTTATGTTAGAGCCCTAATACCTACAGCAGCACCTGGCACATTTACTATTAAATGAATAAACAAATGTTCTACCAGATTACTGATAATGAGCATTTTTGTTTTAAGGTTTGCCACTATTCTCACAGCATAATAGAGAGGCTAAGAGCATGACTTTATAATCATATAGTCCTGGCTCTGAACTTTGGCTCTGCCATTAACCAGCTTATGGTCTTACTGAAACTCCATTTCGTTATTTAAAAGGAGAGTCAGAGTAGAGAATCACAGTGTCTACCTCCCAAGGCTCTTCTGAGGATTGTGGACATAATGCCCAGTTTCTAGCATGCTTCGTGTTCAAAAATATGAATCATGGATAGTAGTACTTGGAAAGTTTCTAAAAGGCTCCAAGAAGACACTTCAGATCATAAAAACCAGGATGATCAGGCTTAGTTAGCACTATGGAAGGGCAAAGAGTAAGGTCTGAAATAAAAGACACCAAGAGGTGCTCCTGGTCCCAAACCCTCCCATCCCCTTTCCTGCAGTCACAGCCCCCATCACCACCTGGGTTTTCACATCCCCTCTCCCTCTCAGGTCAGTCACTCCTGATATTCCCTACACTAACATCTCTCATGCCTGCAGATACATTAACCAAATTACATCATTTTCTCCCAAAAGGAACACTGTTCAGCAGATCTGTTTATTTAATTTACCTTGTCCAATTCACCACAAATTATTGTATACCAGAAACCTGAGACAGCAAGACACAGGACAGGTAAGTTTTAAACAGGACACTCAGACACAAAATTGGCCTTGGTGGGGCAGAGGGCTCTAGAGGTCATCCCCTCCCCTCCTCTCTCTCTCTCATACACACACACACACACACAGGAATACACACAGTGACATTCAGTATCTCCTTCTCTAGCTCTTGCCAGTCAGGATCTCTAGTACCTTTAATTAGGTTTATGGGCACAAAGGAGCCTCAGGATGAGTATTTATTCCTTTGGAACTGTCTGAAAACTGACAAGGCTGCATGTATCTGCTCACAGTAATAGTGAGCTACACTCCCTCTACGAGGCATTGCCACACATTATCTGAATTTTGTTATATTGTTATTGTCCCTGGATCTCATTAATACAGGTAAATTAAACTGCTCTCTGTGTAAAAATGTAATAAAGATCACAGCAAGTCCTGTGGGTTTGAATCCTCTCTCTCCCATTTATTAGCTGTGGCACTCTGGGAAAGCTGCCTAAGCCTGCTGAGCTGGCTGCCTCAGCTATGCCCATCTCGTGGAACCATCCTGAGAATTTCAACATCTAAGCCACAGGCACAGAGCAGGTCCTCATCAGGTAGCAGCTTAAATTATGCAGGGGTACCCAATACTTCCACCCACAGGCTGCCAGAGCTGTGTATAAATGACTTGGGGGAAGAATTTCAGAATAATGAAAACAGATGACTTCAGGGAACAATCTCAGAGGAAACAGGAACCAATGGGAAGATATGTTCTCTTGGAGAACAGAGGATAATTAGGAACAACTGGAACCCACTTGACACTGTGCAGGCCTGGGGTAGAATTGGTATCACATCCCAAAGTTTAGCTGTAAACGAAAACCTTCTGATGAATCCTGGTGGGCCTCCTGTCAAATTGATCTAAGTAAAAACAGTCAGTGCTAGCCACTTACCTGAATTCTGGATGCACATTCAACATTAGGGATAAGAAGGTGTGCTGAGTTGCTGGAGGGCATGCTCTTCCGGGTGGTTCTGAGTTAAGACCTAAAGCTTCCACTAAAAATTTCATTTGCTTCTCCTCTTGCGAAGGCACCACCTGGTGGCCGCTACCAGAAATGACAATGCAGCATAAGTCTCTGAACCTCTTCCAGCAACCAATTATTTATTTATTCACTCAGCAAATATTTATTGAGCCCTTATTATGTGCCAAACAAGTGCTAAGTGCTGAATGTACAAAGTAGAATAAAATTCAACAGCAGCTCTCAGTGAGCTCATTGCTGAGACATCTGGTGAGTGATGGAGTTGCATGTAGCTGAGAGTCAAAAAAGTCCATCAAAGATCCTGATTTAACTTGGACCAAGCCCTCTACTCCCCAGTCTCCCTCTCTGTGAAATTCTCATCCTTAACTCAGGAGAATTATTTGCAAATAAGTGTCATTCCTTCACAGGAGTGCATCTAGGTCTTTCTACCTTATTCCTTCTGCCTCCACTGTATGTCTTTCCAATGCACCAGACCAGGCAGGCCTCATTCCATTTTCCAAATGAAATTTCCTGCTCAGTCTTCTTGAGGGGGGCTTGGATTGAGGAGGGAATGCTGTTCAATTTCTCTTTTGTAGTTTTTAATTGCTTCCCGTGACTCAGACCACCTGCGAATGCTTCCCCCTTCATTCCCGTGCTTCCCATTTCTCCCTTTGCTTTCTCTAAGAAGCAGGTAAGTGAGGGGCAATGGATTAAGAAATAAGAGGAACATTCTGGTCCTGCTTTTCTCCCAGTTTCATCCCCTGACGGTTCAAACAAACATTTTCAGAACTCTCATTTTAGAACTTCCTGTGGCACATTCTAGTGAATATCCCTTGAGGATGGATTTGATTTAGGGAAATAGTCAAATTTTAAATGGAGTCCCTACTGATGACTCAGATGTGTGACTGAACTGGGTTCATGTCATCATGAGCCTGAGCATGAGCCGCAGCTATTAAGGAAGAAAATTGACTTTCTTGGGTAGCTGGAAGGCAATGGCGAAAAGGGAGCTCCTCTAAATGTGTTTTGAGCTCTGAGGAGCTTGAGTGAAATAAGCATATATAATCCCTAGACCCTTGCTTAGAAAATTTACACTCACTTTGGATGTGTAAGTTTTCTGTCTTTCATGATCACATGTGAAGAGTGCTAGGGAAATCAGGGGAATGGCAAGTTGAGGATCAGGACTCGGAGAGCTACAGGGGTTCAGAGGAGGCCCTGTGCATCTTCTGAAGGTGGATGGGCCTAAAACAGGCAAGATACCTACCTCTTCTAAATGAGCAGAAGCAGGCTGGAGGCAAAGGAGCACATGGATGAAGGTAAGAGAGGAGGCAGAGTCTGAGCTGGGGTGTAAAGAGAGTAAGTTTACAGAGGTAGAATGAAAATGCACCCACCTTGTGAGCACAGTTATAGCTGTGTTTACATGCATGAAACATCTGGGTATTCCCAACAAGCACAGGTTGTGCAGGGCAGAAAAACTTTCCCTTCTCCCCTTCTAGGTTCTTTGGCCAGTCTAATTAAATTGATGTAAGACAGATTATCAGGAAGAACAATTAATTTCATATTGTACATAAGGGACCCCAAAGATGTAAGAGCCCAGGGTAAGGTGGGCAGTGGAGGCTCATGTGCCTCCTGAGCTAAGAAATGGGGTGGGGCCTGGAGAACTCACAAGACAATGTGAAGAGCAGATGTTGGGTAATTAGAAATGTTCCCTGCCATGAAGATAGGTCATTCAGATAAAAATTTGTTTCTGGTAATAGTTATTCTGAGCCGTGCCCTCATCTAACTCCTTTTTAGGTAGTTAAGGGAGAGGTAAAAGTGTTTTTTTTTCCTGAATCTGCTTGGTCTTGATTGTCTTCAGCTCCAAATAATCCACATGCCAAAGTGGCGTACTTTGGGGTATTATATTCTGCTCTCCTTCAATTGTCAGATACAAAACCGGAAGATAGGCAAAACATGTCTGAGTTATGAAAGACTTGGAACACTATTCCGAAACAGTTAGTCTTTTCCCCACAGATGATGGGGAGCACAAAAGAATCTGAAGCAAGCCCTGGCTGCTTGACTCAGTTGGTTGGAATGTTGTCCTGCACACCAAGAGGTTGTGGGTCTGATTCCCAGTCAGGGCACATGCCTAGGTTGTGAGTACAGTAGGCAACCAACCAATGTTTCTTTTTCTAAACTCAATAAACATATCCTTGGGTGAGGATTAAAAAGAAAAGACTTCTGAGTTGAGGAGGAAGTGATCAAAGCAGATTCCTACTCAGATGCAGCCTCAGGGTAGAGGCAGCTCAGGCTGGTGGCCAGGAGAGGCCTTTGGGTATAGCCCGGCCTGAGTGAAAGTCCTGGCTTAACCACTTACTGGATCAGTGAGTGACCATAAGAGAATCCGTTTCCTCATCTGTAAAATAGGAATAATAATAGCAGCAGCATCATAAAGTTCTTGTGAGGATCCCGTACCTGGCCAGAGTAACCTCTTAAATGATGGCTTACATTGGGGTGGTAATAGACTGGTGAGAAGAGAGGGACTAGAAGCCAAGAGAGATCACTTAGGAGGATGCTTCAAGAGTAATTCTGAAATGGAATAGCAAAATGCTCCACCAGGCAGTGGCTTCCTTTCTGTAAGGTAGGGGAAAGGGAGAGTTTACTGTCACAAATATTTCTAAGGAAAGTCAAAGGCTTTTGGTAATTGGATAAGGACAGGGGAGGGAAGGGTCAGGGTTCAGGTGTAGAGGCTGGGCTCTGGGAGAAAGTGCTGCCATTAGCACAGACAGTGAGGGGTGGGGGGGCTCCACATCAGACAGGCTCTGTCTAGTCTGCACGACACAGAGAACTATATCGTTTGCTGGTGGTTTTTATTGCCTCGCTGCTGGCCCAATAAAACATATGCTTCAAGAGGAACAGCCTTTGTTTGGTGTGCTTCACATTCCCAGGAACTAAAGCAGTGCCCGGCACACAGTAGATGCTCAATAAATATCAGTTGTTATTAAAGGGTTTTCAAAAGTACCTGGTATATAAAACATTCAATAAACATTAGTGTTTATTGGTGATTATCTAAAGAATAACTGCATAAAGAAAGGCAGATGGGAAGTGCTGAACCTTAGGAAAGTCACACCAGGAAGAGGAAGAAGAATTAGGAGAGCGGTTGGAGTTACAAAGATTAGAAATGTGGGTCTCCTTTAGGCAGAAAGGTGAGATTGGCCCCCTGGGGAGGCCACACCTCAAGCTATGTAGCCCTAGGTTTTTCCAAGTGTCAATCCTGTAAACAGCAAAGGGCCACAAAACCAGTTCATCCTGGGGACATGTTTGTAGCTGTGGAAAATGAAGAACTAGTGTTTTCTGGGAACAGAAAAGGAAGGCGTTTGGACTGAGTAAATTTCTGACTCTAAGGAGCTGACCTGCAATGACCTCTTTGGCCCAATCTTTCCCTTTCCTCTTATTAGATCATTTGGAAATACAGATTCTGGCAGAGTTCACAGGAACTCATTTAGCTGGGAGACCAAACATCAAGCTAATTAGCAGATTCATAATTGGCTGCTCCAGATATATGGCTATTGCCCAATCAGGTCCTCCTGCAAATAGGCCTACTGTGCATCGAGAAAATTCTTGGCAAAATTATTAATACAACCTCAGAGCTCAGTGGTATAGTTTTACGTTGCTGGTAGAATAGGAGTTCTGCCACTTTGCAACCTCTCCCAGAAAACAGGTCAGGGCTCAGAACAACCACGACTGCTCGAGCACCTCCTCCCAGGCAGCGTCAGGAAACATTCAGTGTTCCAGAAGGCTCTCATCAGCACTGGGCAAAAATTCCCAAGGCTGTTTTTCAGCTCCGATCAGGATGCTGCTAAATCAGATCGTGAACAAGGGTGAGCTGTGGTGAAGTAAGTACCCTGGTGTCCGCCCTCAGCCATTACCAAGATTAAAATGTCAGCCATCTGCAAACCCCTAATGACAAAATATAATGACCACTGATGCCACCCTTACAGAGTTCTTGATTTCAGAGTATGCAGAAATAAACTAAGAGGGAATATAAAGATCTGTCTCTTCTGTGGCCTTCCTGAAACCACATGCATACAATATAACCTTAAAACATGTCTTAGGAGACCTAGGAGCAAGGTACATTTCTCTAAAATATTGGCAATATGAAAAACAATGGGTGCCTACTAATTCCCTGGAGTTCTGTATGGCTCAGAAAGAAGTACCAGTGATGTCCCTGCGGTTCCTTTTTCAGGTGCTGAAAACTCCTAATCAACTGCTTTCAGATTTTTCTTTAATTTAAATCCACCCACAATTGCAAATTCTCACAGACAAGCACAATCGTGATTATACTCTAGAATTACCCAGTGAGACAAATGTGTAAATACATTGGAAACATTAGATGCAAAATAATGTTGGCCTTCACAGGAGTCACCTTGAGAAGGAGCACACTTAATACCCAGTCTTACCACTGCTCAGACCATTTAAGAGGAAAGTGCGGTGAAGCTGAGTGTCTTGCTTGGCTCTGCCCCTGACAAACTGCTGGGCCAGTTACTTGACTTGTCCATGTAAAAACAGTTGTAAGGTCTTTGAAAGAATTACATGAGCTAATAGCAGAGGACTTGGCACATGCCGCCTGGCTCACGGTTAGTTCCTATAGGGATCCCACTGTGGGGAGAGGGGGGCTTGCTTTTTGTTTTATTAGATTTTGTTTTGTTTCTGTTTTTGTTTGTTGAATGCTGTCATTGCATTTACAGAGCAGCCTCTCAATCCAGCAAGATAATGAACTAAGACGACACACACATTCACACACTCCTGCTACAAGCACCTGGAAATAACAGACATATTTTTAAGTGTGTAGTTAAACCTGCAATAAAGAGGGGGGAATTACCAGGTGCCAGGAACAAAACAGCAACCGAAAACCAGAAGTAAGGGGAAGAATCAACTGGGCAGCTGCCCCTGGGGGCAGGGGTGGGAGTGGGGGGGAGCAGTGCACAGGGAGGAAGAAGGAGTAGAACAGGTATTGATCCGGGGGAGGTAAGGGCTTACCTGTCAACTAGCACACAGGGACAGAAGGCAAAGCCCGTGGGCCCTGCCCACAGGAGGAAGCTGCCCAACATGAGGCCCCTGGAAGAGCTGCAGTCACAGGGGAAAGGGGCTGGAAAGCATTTTTCCATCAGCTCTGGTCACTTGTCTATCTCTGGCTCCAGGAGAGGAGAACAAAATGCTCACTGCAAAATTTAAACCCCAGACCTTTGTCTCTGGACTGTTTGGGGTACAAATTTAGGTTACCTGCACACCCCAAAACGCCCAACCTGGGAAAGTAACATAAAGGCCGGTCCTGGGCCAGTGATAGGTATGGGAAGAGCTAGGGCAGAACCCCCACCACCCGTACTGCAGACACTCCCACAGAACAGTCAGACCCACTGAGCTCACAAGTTATAAAAACACATTAAACAGGAGGATTCTAGCCCCAAGAACTGGAAATAGAATCATCTAAAAGAGGACATAATTATGTTTAAAGGGAAAGGAAAACAAATCCTCTGAGATGCCAAAAACACATTTGATAAAATTCAACATTCATCAATTAGTTTTTACAATTTAAAAACCCAAAAGCAAGAAAACACTTCTTACAAATCTAAGAATAGAAGGACATTTTCTTAACCCAATAAAGGGTGCACCCCAACCAACCTACAGGCACAGCATTATAGCTCTCTTTTTTAAAGTCAGAAATGAGACAAGAAGGTTCCTATCACTCCCTCTCTTCAACATCATTTTGAGGGGGTTGGGAAACTTTCTGTTAATGGCCTGAGAGCAAATACTTCACTTAGGCTTTACAAACTAGAAAGTCAGTGTCTAAGCTAGTCAACTCTGCCATTGTAATGCAAAATGAGCCATAGACAATATGGGTGTGGCTACGTTTCAATAAAACTTTATTTATAAAAACAGGTAGCATAGTAGAAGTCCAAGTCAGTATAGCAACACAAGAAAAATCAGTAAAAATCACTGTGATACTGCAATATAATAAAATATATATATTTGGGTCTTTGTCCCTGGTGATTGGCACAGACCTCCTAAAACGCTTACATTTCCTGAGTGATAGGGGTGACAGGAACATTTTTTGTTTCTCATAATCAGCCCCTTTCAACCATACCTGAGTTTATGCCAATAAGATGAGTCTTGAGGGATGGTGCTAGGTATCAGAGGGGTGGGGGTAGGGGCTGAAGATTTTCAATCACCAATGGCCAACAACCTAAGCCATCATGCCTATATAATGGAACCTCCATAAAATCCTAAATGATGGGGTTTGGAAAGCATCTGCGTTGGTGACCACATGGAGGTACCAGGTGGGCAGTGTGCCTTGAGAGGACACAGATGCTCCATGTGCTCCCTGCCCCCATACCTTGCCCTGTGCATCTCTTCCATTTGGTAGTTCCTGAGCTGTGTATTTTCTAACAGACCAATAATGGTAAGTAAAGCACTTTCCTGAGCCATTTGAGCAAATTATCAAACCCAAGGAAGGGGACATGGCCATCCACAATTGTAGCCCATCTGGTCAGAAATATGGGAACCTGGGACTTGCCATTGGCAGCTAAAGAGGGAACTCTGTAGCTTGTGGAACTGAGCCCTTTAACCTGTGGCGTCTGTGCTAACTCCAGACAGCTAATGCCAGAATTGAACTAGATCACAGGACAGCCAGTCTGTGTAGCCACAGAGAGCTGGAAAACTGAACGTGGGGAAACCCCCTACCTTTGGTCAGAAGTACAGTGAGTGGAGAAACAGTTTTCCTTTACTCACAACTTGAAAGGGAAAGAAGATCTGTCGTGATCAAAAGATTATATAGCTATCTGCATAGGAGTACAAGAGTATCTGCAGATAAACCGTGGAAATTAATGAGAGTTCAACGAGATATTTAAAAACAAATGATGTTCCTATACACCAGCAACACCAGGAAAAGATCAGAAAGACGCCATTAACAACAGTAACACAGACTATGGGAGACTTAGGAATACATTTAACAGAAATAAGTAAGTAAAAAGTATGGCAAAAATGATGAAATTCTATTGAAAGATTTTAAAAACTAAATATACCCAGCTATACTATGTACATAGAAGATGAGAAGACTCAGCATGATAAGGGACAAATTCTTAAAATGCATCTAAAATCCAGGTGAATAATCCCAACAAAAGCAAAGCAAGGCTTCCACCTCCGCAGCACACTTGGAAGTGTAAAGGGCCTAGTGTAGCCAAGACATTCTGAAGGTGAAACTTAATCCCGACCTAGAAGCCCAAAGTAACTAAACCAGAGGAGCGGGAGCACCGGAGACAAGCACACCACTGACAAAGAACGCAAGGCCACGGGACACATTCACGTGTATGTGGCAATGTGACGTACGGCCGCGGTGAAAGCGCTCAGGATATGGAACTGAGACAACTGGACATCCATATGGAAAAAGATAAAAGTAGTCTAGTGTCATGTTATATGCAAAAATCAATTCTAGGTCACTGTAGCACATTACATATTGCAAAACCGAAAAGAATGTACAGAAAACTGTTTTGATGACATGGGGGTAGCGAGCAGGATTTCATAAACAAGAGATAAAAGAAAATCATACCATAAAGGAGAAATCGATGTAACTGTATTAAAATTTAGCACTTCTGTTGAATAAATGGCATCATATGAAATTGAAAACATAAGCCACAGAGCAGAGGAGATATTTGCAGCTGAGAAAGAATTAATATCTAGAATATAAATGATTCTTATAAATCATTAGTAACAAGGCCAATGACAGTTGAAAAACAATGACAGAGGATGTGAATGGGTGATTTACAAAAGAGGAAACTCAGATGGCCACTGAATAGATGAAGAGATGCTGGATCACGCTAGCAAGCCGAGAACTGCAAATTAAAATGATGAGACACAATTCCATGCCAATCAGATAGGCAAAAATTAAAAATCTGATAAACCAGGAAGACAGAGGGGGGCAGTAACTGCTAATGGGAGCATAATTACAACTGCTTTGGAGAACAGCTTGGGGACATCCACTAAATTGAAGATGTGCATATTCTAGAGCCTAGCAGTGTCTCCTCTAGGTGCTTGCTTTAGACAATCTGTAACGCATTTTCCTAAGCAGACATGCACACATGTTTACTGCAACACTATTTGTAAAGCAAAAAGGTGGCACCATCTTAAGCTTCTCTTAGGTGATTGGATAAATACACTGATTTATTCAAATTCTGGAATGCTAGAGAGCAATTAAAGCAAATCAGCATGGATAAATCTCAAAAACATCTTGGGGATATATACACAGGATAATACAATGAGTGTAAATTTTAAAACACTCCCTCGGAAAGGCATAAACACACCTGGGAACGAAGCATAGTGATGTTAGCAGAGGTCTGACTATGGAATGAGAGAGGGATGGAGGGAGGTGGTGCGGGAGGGAGGTGTCTAAAACCCTATGTTGCCTCAGGTGGAACCAGGACTCTCTGGTCTCATCCACCTCGGCTGCTGGATTCGATGCCAATGACTCTCTCCTTTATCCAAAAATCAAAGCCTCCTACAAAGAACGAATATTTGTCAGCCTTGAAAATATTCAAGAGAATGGCTGTAAATCCCGAAGGTAACTTACAAAGAAGGGTCCTGGACATGTTTGGTGCAAGAGCAACATCAATGGCAGCATCAAAGGAGTACATCTATCCCAAGGTCACTACTTTGAAGAGAGTAAAATCCATCTATATTGTAAGTCTGTTTTTTTTTTTTAAATTCTGCAGCAGCAACCAAAGTCATTCCTTTCCTGGCACTCACTGTTCCATACCCAGTACGGAAGCCAACACACCGCACCGAGAAGGCCCAAGCAGTGGATGTGCCGCCAGCATCATAAATGACACACTTCCTTACAAAGAGCATGCCATTCAACACAAAGCTCACATGGTGGTGGCAAATTATTTTAGATCCTTGCACCAACCAAGGGGGATTCGCCTAGGTATGTTGCTCAGAAAATGGGAAAACTTGTTAATCAAACACTGAACCCCATGGGGCAGCAGAAAGGAAACACTATTTTCACAGTGAGATCAGATCCAGCAGCTGCAACAAGGCCAGAGCACACAGAGGGAACGGCAGAGGAATCAGAGAACCTGACCAGCATGGAGTGAGGTATTCACCAAAAGCCGCCTGCATCATTTCTGAATGGTTTGCCCTCAAATCCAATAACAATCAGGACAAAAGCCCGAAAGGCCCTATCCCTCTTGGCAGACAAGAATTCTTTTGTCAACTGTCAGTTGATCATACAAAGCCTTCATTATGTTTGCAACATACATTGAAAGATATTCGACAGAGCAGAGACCTGTTTGTTCATGAATATTGACTTACTTCACGAATATACATTGAGTGCCTATTGTGGCCAAGCACTGGGTTGGTAGACAAATGTGAACTGAAACTGCCACCTCCCTGCTCTCATCGAGTGTGGTAAATGAACTACACTGCTCACAAAACAAATGAAACGTTTCTTCTAATAAGGCTGCAATTGCCCCCTCCTTTGCCACTACATGAACCTGCCCACAAAAGGGCTCCTACTTACCTTTTAAATCTGCAAGATTACACACTCCCTATAAACTGCCATTCATTATGTTAATAGTTCTCTATGTTAATAGATCTCTATGTTAATAGTTCCTGGACATTAGAACTGATAAAATGAAGTCATCCTTATGTACTTCACTTTATTGAAAACTGTAATCATGCTTTATTTTATAGACCTATTTGATGATTAACTTGGCTTACTTGACAAGGGACATACATTAGTAATAATTGCTAAAATTTATTTTTGCTGATGCTATGCTATGCCAAGCACTAGTAAGGACTTTCCATTTAAACTCATTTAATCTTCACAGCAACCCAGAAATGTGGGCATTATTTTTATCCCCAATTTACTGACGAGGGAAAATGATACATAAATGGGAGTTTGCAAATTACCCAAAGTCGCTCAACTAGTAAGTGGTGGATTCAAATTCTGGTCCAGTTCTTTACCGCCACACAAAATAGCCTCAGAAACAAACAAAAAAAAATGGATGAAGGTAAAAACCTTAACTCCCAAAGGGAATTGCAAGTTTTAGGAGTTTCTCCTAAGAAAACATCCCAGATTACAAAACATGGTTAATAGCATCATCTGTGCAGGCCTGTTTAAACAGCAAAAAGAGAAGGAAAAACTGGAGGAGCCTAACAATCCAACAGTACAAGAATTAAGTTA
>VMDR010021341.1:0-16906 GCA_007922815.1 Macrotus californicus | reverse complement strand
TTAGCAGGAGTGGATGAAGTATTACAGTGATGATGATGATGATGATGTTGGCAATTAGGATTCATTGAGTAGTTAGCATTTTTCTAGAACTGTTTGAAGAAATTTACATGAATACATTTCTGTAATATTTTTTATTGTAGCATGCTGTGAATAAGGGTCACAATCATGATACTAACTCATATTGTTGAATCTCCAAAACCTAGTCTCTGACCCCCTATTATTCTGCCTGGTTTTGTAGCTGCCAATTCTATTTCAAACTTTTTCTTTCCAGTATTCACTGTATGAATTAACAATTCCTTCAACTTCCATTATTCTCCCCTTGAGGTCTTTGAAACAAAATGGTGGTTGTTTTCTTCATCAACAAAAGATAATCTTGAGAATTTCTCCTTCACACCCAGGGGCACTTTGACAATGAACAGGTTACTCTCCTTACTCTCAGCCATGTGCCTTGGTTTGGCTCAAAAGAAAATTATTCTCTTGGCAGTTTGTCCAATGAAGCTTCTGGTTCAAATGACTTTTCATCTTTAGTAACACATGTGATGCTGAACTTCGGAGGCAGTCAGCGGTAAGTACCGCCAGTCTCTGCTACGACGCCCTTCTCAAGTGCACAATAATTGTAAACCCAAGAAAGGCCATGCATTTTCATAGCCCACAGAATTAAGGAAGGGTAAACAATTTTTGAGTGCTCTGTGAGATGATTTCATCTTCTCTTTTTTCTTCTTTGAATGAAGAGATTTATTTACATAATAATATGCTTATTAACACCATTGTAATTACTTAGCTCTATCTGTTTATCATTTCATAGTGTAGCATATAAATGTCCCTCTTGATATAACAGATCTTCTAATACCAGCTCACATTGCACAGTAATATCTATCCTTCGGGACAGTACAAGACAATAATAATACATGCCTGCTCAAGCACATTTATATCCTCAGCTGGGATCATTCAGCTGGTGCAAAAAGCTACACGCCACTGCCTGCTTTTCCCTTCTGATCCTCTTCCATGGTTTTGTGCTTCTGTGTTATGATAGTAAAGGCTAGAAAGAAAGTTATCTGTCACTATACAATACACCGTAAATTTTCTACAGAATTGACGCTGTATCATTCATAGATGAGATGCTTCTTGGTGAGGACTTGATGGCAAAGCTGTCTCAGGTGGACATTTCCTGCGACTTTGTGACGAAACCTGCTGTCAGCGTGAAGGCTGGTTTCTCAGCGAGTGTCTCCCAATTCGGATGTTCTTTTTCTCTCTTGGAGAACTCATTTCTCATCTTCATTTCTCTCATTACCCCAGACATAGACAATGTAATCAAGTCCTAGATGACAGGAAAGACCTAAAATTAATTTCAGAGAAAAAAAAAACATTATTTTAAATCAGCACAAAATAAAATCGAGTATTAATAGCAATATGAGAAATCCAAAGGTAAAACAATAAAAATACAATCTTTTGGAAGTTTCAAACCCAAGCACAGCACACAGTTCCTTCTCATAGAATTCTTTAGTGAAGAGAAAAATAAAACTGCAGCGATAAACCATAAAAACAGTGCCTATGAGGACTGCCAGAGTGCCTGCGTGAGAGTCTCAGTGGACCCATTTAATGTGAAAATAATTAAACAAAAATAGGAGTGAAAACCATGTAGTCTCCAGAAAACATCATGAGGACACACAGCAAAGGGAGACATATTTATTCAAGAAAATAAACTAAATCTCCATGAGAAGTGTGCATCTGTTGCATTAGAGCAAGGTCCCGCTCCCAGTCTTCTCCCCCCTCCCCCACTCCATGTTATGGCAGTGCTACTCTGGAATGTGTGGCTGGGAAGATGGAGACTCTCCCCACAACTTGCAGGCTAGGTCTGCAGTTTAATCCCGGGGGGGTAGGTCATGGATATCACTCATCTCTCCACTCCCACACCAGCCCCTCATTGTAGAAGCTCTATTCCAAGCAAGCATGGCTGAGAGGACTGGGCTCCCTTCTCTACCCACCCAGCCCTCATTGCTAGGGTGGCAGCTCTATCCCAGGCCTTGTAGGTCGAGAATATGGTCCTCCAACTGCCCCACTCCAGCTTGCTCATCAATTGAGGTTCCATTCTGGGAGAGGTAAGCCAAGAAGACCTGTGGCTGCTGCAGGGACCACTTGTAGAGCTGGAGTGGGAGTCTGTGAGAATGTATTGGTTTCCTCATTCAGCCATGGCTTGGCCATGTAGAGGCTCTGTCTGGGAGAGAGGCAGTCCAAGAGGAACTCAGATCTCTATGACTCTGCCTGTGGGCACTGACTATATTTGAAACTGAGCTTGGAGAAGCTCATGACAAAGGGCATTTTCAGAAACAATGAGGATCTTGGTGGTGAGCAATTAAGAGGGGCTGGGTAGCTCTACAGTGCTAGCAGCAATCAGTAAAGGGGCAGCTCAACCAGAAGGTTCACAGATAGAACCAGAGCAAGAAGAGCCACTGGATTCCACCCAGTGCCATTGGTCCAGAAAGCTCTCTGCACAGGTGCTAAGCTGCAGGCTGCCGTCCGGAGCCATGGGCATGGAAAGTGAGGCTGACTTGAAAGCATTCCCCAAGTTACTCACAGGTCCATCAGCAAAGGGCCCTGAGCCTTATTGGCTGGTGGGACTTAAGAACAACCTCTGGCAAAAAGGGGCTGAAATATAAACTACTCTGTCCCATGGATGATTTCTAAGCAGCTGGGCTTAAAAATAAGAACATCGTCCTCCCTGGTGGTCTGGAATACTGTGTGCATGCCCCAGGCTGCTCTGTCACGAAGATGGCTGGGGAGAGAACCATCAGTCCATCATCACGGCCGTGAGTACGAAAGCAGCCTCCGAGCTACAGACACATCCAGTGGGAAAGAGTAAGACCCCAACTGGTGAAGAGGACTTATGCACAAACTTAGACTGAAAAGCGATTTATGTGGACCCAGAGGAGAATCCTAGTAAGCGAGACTAAAAGATTCACACGAGGAAAAACCAGTGAGCCAGGACACTGGAGTGCTGTGTGCTGCAGGGAAAGGTGCTGCACAGATGTGCCCCAATCAAACAACTGCGGCCGCAACCGTGAGTCCAAGGAGAGAAGAGACACCAGTACCCAGAGGCTCTGTAGTCCCTAAAGTGTTGAGTTTTCAATAAAAATCATGAGACATGAAAAGAAACAAACAATTCTAACCCAGGGCTTCTCAGTGTCTGCTGCTGTGAGGGAATGGCTTTGTGATACCTAAACTGAAAGATCTGGGGGTAAGGGAATGGCCCTGGGAATCCGGAAGAAACACACACCTGAGCAAGTGGAGCTCAGAGCTGAGCTGATGTTTCCTGGTAACGGTGATCCAGAGGCCTGTGCAGTAAACCTGACCTCACTGCGTGGCCCTTCCCTGGCCTGTGGCCTTGGAAGCCCACGTTCACCAGCAGGACTGGAGACTCTGTGAACTACAGTACCACAAAGAAGCTTCATTAGACCTCAGTGCTCTCTCTTCACTGCGGAAATCCAACCAACCTCTTCCTTCACTGAAATGCACATAAGCTGTTGGGTTGAAATGCAGGGGAGTGGAGCTGCTAATAAAGGAAGTAGCAGGACATGTCCACTAGTCCTGCAGGCAGGAACTGAGCCATTTGGGTTTGGGGAAATAAAACACAGTAATAAAATTTTCCCTGGTGGTCTGGGCAGTAAATACGGGCTACACAAACATCATCTGTGTATATATTTTATGGTATCCTTCATTTTGTGATTGATATTTGATACCATGAGTGGATACCAACTTTAGCTGGGAAGAGGCCAAGTGAAGGGAAAACAGTAATGTGGGAAAGTTACTTTATAATGAAATAATTTATACGCACCTGTTTTTTTTTTCCTACAAAAAGTAATTTTACTCAATGCACTGTGGTATGCTGAATCAGTTCCTAGAACAGAGAAGAACAGCGATACCGGAGGAACTGTTGAAATACAGACAAAGTCTGGAGTTTGGTTAATAATGATGTACTGATGTTGGTTTCTCAGTTCTGACAAATGTATTATGGTGAGATGTTAATAATAGGAGAATCTGGGTGAAGAGCATACAGAACACTCTTTGCAAATTCTCTGTAAATCTAAAATAATTCCAAAGTAAAAAGTTGATTCAAAAAGTAATTATGACTCACATGTTATCTTCAGCATGCTGTTCTTCTCTAAAATTTCCATCTGAGAATTGTGGAAGTTTTAGTTAAGAGCCAATTTATGTGAAATTCTAACAATACTATAGAATCAAATGTTGGCACGTGCTTTACACAAGTGGTCAATCTAGCTGCTGCTTATTCTAAGTAAAATTTGGGGTGATTTAATATTTCCTGTAACCAATTAAGTAGGGACCGCAAAGGGACACAATTAACCTACCACAGAAAGGAAATCCATCACTTAGCATTGTGAAAGTGGACACATACCCTCAACTGCAAATAAGCTATATTATCATTCTTCATGCTTTGCTTGGGATTCATTTTTCAGCTGGAAATTCCTTCTTGTATTGCTTAAGCAATATTAATTTTGCAGCAATTTTACTATAATCTTTAATGTAGTGGCCAATGAAAGCAAACATAAAAGAACTCACAGCAAAATGTTCTGTCACGTGCTCTTCGAAACACTTCTAAGTCATAACCCAGGTCTCCTACGGGGATGAAAAGTCTCCAACCTTCATTCTCCCAGTTTATCTACTCAGGAAGTGAGCAAAGGCCTCATAAAACATCACTTTAGTATTAGAGGGGCACCAGAAAGTGCCAAAATCCTACGTTAGATAAAACATTTTATTATAACCATAAACTCACCGTGGCCTTAGATATGTGCTACAGCATTAGTCATGACTCATTCTCAGCATTTGCCAAGAAATGCAAGGATGTCTGTGGCCACATCAAATAAAGCCAGTGTGAGCGCTGGAGAGATGGGTTCAGGGTAAATCGCGTGAAAGATCATGGAACGGCCAGCGCCGCACTTCAGTGAAGTGCTGGCGATTTAACATGTTTCATGGCAAAATGTGTTACTCCAAGTTCGATATTACTGCCTATGATTTTCAAAGCACCTGGTGATACCCTGAGCAGTCTTCTCACAGGGGAGAATATGCAGCAGGCCATCTCTCCCTTTTTCTATTTGTGCAAATAGTTTGCAGGATAATTCCAGGTTATTGGATTGCTCTGAACCCGTAAGAAAATGACTAAAACTTGCCGTGCCTTTTGCTTACTGCGGATTATGAAAATTTTGTTTTGAATTAATTTTACCTTTATCTGCAATTTTTAGCCCAACTATCCCTTTTTCTTTTTTTGATAATACAGAAAGTCAATGGAATAAAGGATTACTTTGTGAGAAAAATGAAATCTGTATTATTCTTACTGCTTTAATTGAAATACTATTTATGTAGACCCCTTCTCAGAATTTTACTGGATTTTAAAAAAATTTAACATCACTATAATTCCACTGTGAGTTTTACATAGTTTCAGTTAATATTGCTTATTAAAGTTTTCTGTTTTCACATGGACTTTTTTTCCACAGCACTGTTTTATTTATTTTAATTTTAACAAAGTAATTGTATATGGTACAAAATTCAAAAGTTATAAGAGGAAATAGAGTATGTAGTAAGTGTATTCTATACATTGCTGTTGCTCAGCCTTCATAGACACACCTGTTGTCCAGGTACCCAGGCTGGCGTTGCTCCCCTAGAAGGCAACACCATGACAGAGTTCTTCCCCAGTGACCCCATGCGTTCATGTACACACACACACACACACACACACACACACACACACACACACCCCGAGAGACAACATGGCTTCTTGCATTTTCTCTGCACTCATGATGACATACCTTCTCTCACTTATTACACAGACATTGAACTTATCTTTGAGATCTTTCTATGTTTATATATCACATGGATTTTATAATTATAAATATAGTGGATAAACAATATTACATCAACTGAATGGCTATGCCAAAATTGATTGAACTGTTCGATTTTTTTCAACATTGTAGATTACATTGTAATCAGCATCTTTATGCAGATATTTTTTTTAAAATTACTCTCTTAATATAAGTTTTTCAGAAGTGAGATCATTTCCTGAAAACAGTATCCATGTTTAGTTCTTGAGCCCAGGGTTCTTGGAGAACCCTGTTTAGTTCTCCATCCTGTTTCTCACATGTTTTATCATTTTGATCTACCACTTTCACGTGCAAACATGGAATGAAACACACCGTACATGTTCCCAGAACTCACGTTTTCATTGTAGCCTTCCCACTCTTGAAGAACTTTTCTGCTGATGCGATTTCTGTTTGCTTCTGTAAGGCTGCATAGTGCCAGACCAGATAATAGTGAACATTGGGACATAATTAGTTGTAAGGAATCAATTCAATTAAAGTAGATTATCATCATAAACATTCAGGACTGCCCTTCTTAGTAGCAGTGATAGCAATTACAGAAACTGTGAGTCTTGGGTTAGTATGATCCTTGAAAATTATAATGGTTAGATTTGCTTCCATTATTATTAGATAATAATGTATTTGGTACTGATTAATGAGCTGATCCCTGGGGAAAAAAATGAGGCCTGGGTGAATTTGCTTTCAAAAATGCTTGCTTTCTCAGTGAGGGCCTTAGTACCACTCCTTTTTCAGTTTTCTGAAAACTGAAGTTTGGACTCAGAAATTTGAAACCCACCCTATATTAATATATATTCAGTTGACTATTTTATTTATTGAGTTCTGACTTACTAAGTAATTAACATATGCCATGTTGATGATGGGAGGGTAGGCCAGACAGGTCTGTGTGAACTTTACCCAGATGAAGCCGAGGCCACAGAGAGACCTGGTCTGTTTCTGCCCACAACCATCTGAGGCAGCAGCCAAAATGACTATGAGATTTTGTCTGGTAATAAATAAGTGGGCCCGGAGGAGACCCCATGAATTTTCTGTGGGTGCCAAAGAGCATCTCAGAGTTTCTGAGTCACCAAGAACGATGTAGGGTGTCTCCATTTCCTCATTTATAAAATGGAGAATTGATGTGAGAATTAAATGAGTACAAAGACTCATACTCAGAATACTTTATAATTCTTTGCAATTATTTAGAACATAGAATAGTGCCTGGCATACAGTAAGTGATCAACATGTATTATTATCATTAGTAGTGATAGTACAGAATTAGGAAAAAATGGACTGAAATCTACCCTAGCTCCCTTTAATGGTGGGCACTGCAAACACTCAGAGAGGAACAATTAAAGGAAAGATAATAAGCTGACACTAACCCTGCATAGCGATTATAAATACCTCTCTGTGTCTTTGGTGTGTGTGTGTGCGCGCACACACAGGCACGACTACAGTTTGTTTCAAAGACTGAAGGTAGCTCTTCGCCAATACTTTTTATAGAAAGCCCTCAGTTAGAGAATTCATTTAGTTATAGTTAAATAAAAGTGCCTGAAATGGATCCATTCCCATGATGTCATAGAAACTGATTTCCTGTGCGTTCCCAGCTGGGTGGGCCCTATCACCAAGTCTCGTTTGATGAAAGGCCTGGCAGAAAACACAAAAGGGGACTTGATTGGACTTCATTTAATTCACCCTCCAAGTGGTTAGAGAACAATGCAGACTCACTGTGTTTATCAGTGGATCCCCTTCCCAGACTAGAGGTCTAGATATTGCCCCCTGGTTATGCATCAGATATTTCTTACATATCACTGTATATCTCTATTAAATATCTGTTGAAACATACCACAAAAATCTCCTGGTCTACAATTATTTCATGAGAAGAAAAATAAGGCTTGTATTTATTTTGTAAGGTCAAGTTAGGTGGTTTTAATACTCAAGGGTACATACATCAGAGAAAGAAAGGTGGTAATGATCTAAAACTCCCTATTCTATCTGTTTCAAAGATCTAACATTAATGTTGTTCATTTTCATGCATTTCTCAAAATGTGAAAACTCAGTTACCAGAATATGTACAGCTGAATCTTTGTCTTTGACCCACTGTGGTTTGGGAATGGGGAGTGGGATATACACGCAGGAGTTAGGATCAAAGAGGAGCCTCATTGCCATCTTCATAGGAATGTTTCACTCTGCATTGTACAAAGAGGTCCAAGGGACTTCCAGGAGGATCCTGTCTAAGAGTAGAGACAGGAGGGAATGTGGACATCATGCTGGGGACAAAGTAGACAGTCTTGCTGTTCCAGAGAAGGAATTTCTAACTGTGGAGCAGTGGAGTATTTGGGTGGAAAGGAAGTGTGTGGAGGGAGAAAAGTCTGAATACTAAGGATGTGAGTGCAGACTTTCCTTAGCAGTAGTGGGATAGAAACTAAGGCCAAAATCTTTAAGACTTCACTGAAATGACTGGTACTTTTGATCTGTTGTAGATTTACTGGTTGGTCATTGCTGTGGCAGGCAGTTGAGAAGCTCTGAATATGAGGGAAAGGTGTTCTACATGAAAAATGCAGCTATAGATTCATGTAATATGGTACCATTTAGTTCAAAATCAAAAAGAAAATTAAAAATGGAACAAAACAAAGCAAAAGTCCTGAATGCACTAGATAACAAACTAGTTGCATTCAAATCTCTCTGTATTGGCCAAAGAGAGGAACTTCAAAGAGAAAGGGCTAATGCGTTGCCCTCCAATATATGATCTAAAATTGATCTATATATTGGTTTGTGTTGTGCTCATAAATGAGAAAGGGATCAGCCGTTTGCCAAAATAAGATGTTATAAACAGGCCACCAGTTGAAGATGAGGAGAAGAATACAGGCCCACCTTTTGACTCACACCTGTGGCTGACAGCATAGTTCTCCAGCTCTTGGGGCGCCATCACTTGTCAATCGATAACATCCATCTAATGGGTCTGTGCAAAAAGTAAACTGCTATGTCAGGAAATGTCACATTACTAAAATGAAAGATAATGAACTGCCCCTTACTTAGTAAATTACCACTTTTATCCCTTCTTCATAATTCTAGAAATTTCTCTGGCTCTTTTGGGTTCAAGAAATAAGAAAGTAGTAAGTGGCTTTGTGGATGTTTAAATGCTCATTATATTGGTTTTCAGTCAGATGGAAGAAGCAGTGGGGAGTAAGATAGGAGAACCAGGGAAAGGGGAATAATGTGCACATATTCCATATTCAAAGTTCCAAGGGGGTCCACAAAAGGCATTTAATTTTACAGTTTTGGGGCAATGCACTTTTATTTGATACAGTTCCTATTTCCTATATAATGAAAGTTCCTGGAAAATTAGGAAAAGAGGAAAATAAAATTTATTCCTAATTCTCTCAGCTTTATATTATATTTTGGTACCTATAACTGGGTTTTCTCTTTTGTGTATATAAATGCATGTACTTACAGTGGGGTCATATGGCAGATCTTGTTTTATAATTTGATTTTTTCCTGTATTAATTAATTTTTAAAACAGACTTTGTATTTTAGAGCTGTTTCTGATCTATAGCAAAATTGAGTACTACCCTCACTAGAGTCCTCTCTATCGGCATCTTATCCTTTAAGTGATGCATATGCAAATAAGAAGGGCCCATTGTTTACAATGATTCATCCCTCCCACAGCATCTTCAGAAGTGCTCTGCTGTACTCCACATCCTCATTTCTTTTTAAATAGACACAATGTATTAATCCTGGTCCTGTGCTGCACAGAATCCCACCTGAAGCTGTCATTCACCCCGCAACAACGGAAAATATCTGAGAGAGTCTCGTGTACCCCTTCCCTTCCCCCATGAATTTCATACATAATCTGTGAGTTATGTCTGAAATTCTGCAGTACAATTTTATGACTGAATGAGTCCCTGATCACAAAGTAGCAATCACCAAATCACAAGTGTAATCACATCAAGGGGGGCTTTGTTCCTCTGTCTGCGGAGCATGTCTGTTGAAACCCGAACCTGCTCCAAATCAGGAAATGCTTTCAGGTTGTCAAATATCAACTGTCAATGGCTTCCAATGGAACTGTATGGAAAACAAAGCTAACGTGTTTCCTTGAAGAGTTATCTGAATTGACTTGTCCATAGTTACGCTTAATTGTTTTATGGGGAGCAGACCTACACCATATCACAGGAATAGAAAAATGACAGTGAGGATGTATATGCATTTTTGCTCCTTTTCCACTCCAAAGAACAATTATTCTTTTGATGGGTGGCTGTTTAAAGGAATAATTTAAGTATATATACTTTTGTCTTTCTGAATTATTTAATCTCAATATGCTTAAACTGTTGAAATTGGAATCCTCATAGAACCTGAAAGATTAAAACCAGAATGGGTGAGAATTGACTTCATAGCTTTCATTTGGCATTGACAGAGAAGTCTTAAATCACATAAATCAAGGTTATTCTCATAGAATAAGTTATTGCTCTACACTGAAGTTATTATATTTCATGTTGAAACATAAGACATATTTCCTGTGAAAACTTGATATCTTCTCATTTCATTCTACGCAAAGAAGTCTACACAATTATTTTTCACTGTGTCTCTAAATTCCTTTTAATCAGTAATCTATGCGACATTACCTTTTAATTCCACAACATTTTACTATTTTATAAGTCTCCTTCACCTGAGGTATATTAACATTTCTTATCAGTTAAGAGAAGTGAGATTTAAAATATGTAGATCTGACTCTCAGATGAACAAGTTAGTGGATGAGACATTATAGGAATTTCAGGGAAAAGACCTGCTTACTGTCCAGTTTTTTTCTCAGGTTTTGTCTAATGCTTTCCTCTCTGTTACCCATTCACATCTTCTGTAACAAAAGCTGCCATTCAGATTGATGGAGACTCTCCACAGAGGAGACACACACGGGTGAAGAGCTGAGTGAGAAAAGGGATGATAGTGAGCAATCAGGAATTCTGCATAATTAAGTGATGCTCTGCTGGCTTCAGCTGAGAGCATTTACAACGAGTTTAATGGGCATTAGGGTCCTTGATGAAATCTCACTTGGCTGTGATATGATCCTTAAAGGAAGTCTTCTGTGATGTCTGCAGAAATAGCCTTTCAGAGATCAAATTGAGTTGCAGCTATGATCATTTCTGTTAGCAGTCAGC
Organism: Macrotus californicus; assembly: GCA_007922815.1. Taxonomy (NCBI): domain Eukaryota; kingdom Metazoa; phylum Chordata; class Mammalia; order Chiroptera; family Phyllostomidae; genus Macrotus; species Macrotus californicus. The sequence goes on along the minus strand of VMDR010021341.1, from coordinate 5,889 downwards.
TTGAATGTTCTCTCTAGATGGCAAACTGGGGTCCTTGAACATGGGATTGGAATGACTCTCACAATGACCTTATTAAAGGATCAGAAGTCAGCTTTTAGGACAGCCTTATGATTGAACAACTGTTTCTTGGATGCTTACAATGAACTAATCATTGTTCTAAGACTTAGAGGGTCAAAACAAGTAGAAACATTAATACCTGCAAATATTTCACACTATATTGGTAATAAACAAACACCAATAAAATAAACATACCAAATTATGTAAAAAGTTGGAAATGAATATTGTTCTCTACCCAGGTAAACTTGAATTGTTTACATTATTGCTGGTTGGCATCAATTTTTTCAAGTATATTTTATTGATTATGCTATTGCAGTTGTCTCATTTTTTTCTCTCCTTTATTCCACTGTGCCCTGTACCCCCTCTCCTGCCAACATTCCCCCCACTGCTTAGTTCATGTCCATGGGTCGTGCATATAAGTTCTTTGGCTTCTCCATTTCCTATACTATTCTTAACCTCTCCCCATGTATTTTGTACCTACCGTTTATGCTACTTATTCCCTGTACCTTTTCCCCCATTCTTCCCCCACCTCCCTGCTGCTAACCCTCCCTGTGATCTCTATTTCTGTGAATCTGTTCCTGTTCTAGTTGTTTGCTTAGTTCATTTTTGTTCTTGTTTTTTTAGGTTTGGTTGTTGATAGTTGTGACTTTGTTGTCATTTTACTGTTCATAGTTTTGATCTTCTTTTTGTTAGATAAGTCCTTTTAACATTTCATATAGTAAGGGTCTGATGATGAGGAACTCCTTCAACTTGACCTTATCTGGGAAGTACTTTATCTGCTCTTCCATGCTAAATGAAAGCTTTGCTGGATAGAGTAATCTTGGATATAGGTCCTTGCCTTTCATGACTTTGAATATTTCTTTCCAGTCCCTTCTTGCCTATAAGGTTTCTGTTGAGAAATCAACTGATAGTTTTATGGGAACTCCTTTGTAGGTTACTGCCTTTTTTTCTCTTGCTGCTTTTAAGATTCTCTCTTTATTTTTAACCTTGGGCAATGTAATTCTGATGTGCCTTGGAGTGTGCTTCCTTGGGTGCTTCTTTGGGACTCTGAGCTTCCTGGACTTTTTGGAAGTCTGTTTTCTTTGCCAGATTGGGGAAATTCTCCTTCATTATTTTTTCAAATAAGTTTTCAATTTCTTGCTCTTCCTCCTCTCCCTCTGGTACCCCTTTGATTCAGATTGGAACACTTAAAGTTCTCCCAGAAGTTCCTAAGCCTCTCTTCATGTTCTTGAATTCTTATTTCTTCATTCTATTCTGGTTGAATGTTTATTTCTTCCTTCTGGTCCAAATCGTTGATTTGAGGCCCGGTTTCCTTCCCTTTACTGTTGGTTACCTGTATATTTTTCTTCATTTCACTTTTCATAGTCTTCACTTTTTCCTCTATCTTGGTTGTCATCAATTTTTAATGGAGGAGCATCCTGACCAAAAATATCAAGTATCTAATTTTGTGTGTGTCCATTTGTCCCATCTATACTTTACAAAATATCTCCTTCTTTTATGATAAAAAATGCATACTCCCATTCATACCACTAGTAGAGAAATTATAAACTCTGCTTTTAACTTTGCGTAATTCCTTTCCAAAAATCAGTTTCTTTAACTTTACTATTTGGGGCTCTCCCTAGGGTTCAGGGTCAATTTTTTTTTCATATCTTTGTCATATAATTTTTAACATCTGGCATGATGCTAGTTATTGATTTGTGTGCTTGTTTATTATTTATGTATTCCTTCCTCACCAGCCCCAGCAAGAAGGAACTGTTTTGAAGGCAGGGACTCTGTAGTTCTTGTTCACTGATGTCTTCACTGGCAATAGTGTGGTACCTAGAACATAGTAGGTGCTCAACAGTTATCCATTGAGTAATTGAGTGCTGGCCTGTCTAAAGAATGTTCCAAGTTATAGACACTGTGATATTAAAAGCAACATCACCTGTCTCTTACCATAGTGACATTTTTTATCCAAATCTTCTTTCCTTGGTCATCTCTTCCTTTGGGACGACTTTCCCCTGGATGATTCTCAGGTTTTCAGCCAAATGGAGCCCATCTGGCTACTTGTGATCCTGGGAGGCATTACAGTGGCATGAGGACAGCTGTGCCCCCAGGGGGTGGTCAGTTTCCCAGCTTCCAGATCTGATCACGGAGTTAAACATGGCTCCATCCTATGCCAGCTCTCTAACCCTGGGCACTCTCTCTAGCCTCCTGCCCCTCAAATGCCTAACTAACAAGAGCATCTGCCTCATATAGTCAGTGTGAGGATTAATAGAGGTAATATATGTAAAGCACTTAGAGCAGCGCCTGACACATAGTAAGTGCTTGATAGATGTTATTATTACATTAGTCTGGGCAGAGTTATGTGCCTGTCTCCCTCTGTTGAGGTTAACAAGGAATCTGCATATATAAAGGTGGTGGCTGAGGTAGATAGGGATTGTTTGCAAATTACTGCCCAAGAATTATTTTTTTAAAAGCCATTTTATGTGAAATGCCAGATGATTTTAATTCTGAAATTTTTTTTCTACAAATGCCTGTGATGGGAATAGGTATTATCCTATTTCATAGCAAAGTCTGAGGCATAGAAAGGTTAAACAGTTTGCTGAAGGTCATAACAAATGAATAGTGACTGGGAGATAGAAATGATATGACTTCAGTCCTGTGCCCCAGACCAGGCACATTCTCCTTGGACACTACATTCATACTTACTATTATAGGTCCCAGTGACCTGGGGTCCTGTCACATTCCTGTGTCGCAACAGTGTGCAGATGGTGCATGTCAGAGGAAGGTTACCAGTCAACTGTTGTATCATGGACAGGAAGACCATAAAAGTGAAACATGATCCTTTCTTTCATTCCATTTTTATCTGAGGCCCATTTTTCTCTTTAGTCACATGAAAATACAATTTATTTGCTTTGTGGAGATGGCATATCCTAGTTTGAAATTATTTCTGTCAATTGCAAAATAAAGTTATCAACCATGTAAAATGAAAAAAGATCACCGTGGCAACTTCAAAAATAATAAAGTATGCTATTATAAGAGGTAAATTTTTACACTAGCAGCAATTTATAATAAAACATTAAATCCATACTTATTTCATGAAAAATAAATTGGACCGTATTTGTACCCACTACTTTATAGCCACAAACTGTATTAGAGGAGAAAGCTGTAATGCAGAATGGAAATACACAAATAGAGAAATGTTTCCTAGAGCTGTTTTTGTGACGGAGATGAAGGTAGGCTTCTTTTGTTAAGGTTGCATTAGTGATGTATCACAAATTGAAACTTGGAGTAGAGGCTTCGAGAAAATGGCATTGTAGGTTTTATCCAGGGCCGTGAATGGGGAATTAACAGTGTGGGGTGGGGACAAGGACCATGTAGCTGTGGCACCTGGCAGGGCATCTAGAAATATGTGAGACATGGCAAGGGTGACACTTGACATAGGACCTGGAAGGGCCATGAGCTGAGCAGTCACTGGGTCACATAGCAGTGAAGCCCACAGATGAACAGAACAAATAGCCAGTGACTGTGCTGACACAGAGGAAGAGAATGGTTCTGTGCCAGCACATCCCCTGGGAGGGCCACAGCGCAGCTCCGAGTTGCCTGGTGGCAGATGTGTACACAGGGACCCGAGTGAAGAGCCCTCGGGCTGCAGACAGGGTCCCAGTGGGAGGGACAGAGCCCAGGCAATGGCCCCAAGGGCAGCAAAGTGCCTAGGAGACACTGTTCTGGTCTCCCTCTGTTCTGGAAAAGGAAGGAAATAGTGAAAGAGAAAAATATCAAACAACAAAGAAATCAGGTCCAACTTGTAACATAAGATACCCCAGGCTAGTAAAGCCCTGGACGTTTTCAGTTTACATAATGATTTTTTGCAGTAAAACCCACACTACGTTGTCTAATAAAAAGCATGCACAGTGTTCTGTGATTTACTGAACATTAGTGCATGTTGAGCAGGTCTCATCTCGTACGACTCTTACAAAAACCCTGCTAGGGGACCTTATGATGCCGCTCACAGACCTGAGGGAACTGAGACCCAGGGACGTTTTATGATTTCCAAGGTCACTCAGTGGAAGTGTCCAGACTGCAACAGGACTTATGACCTTTCTACTTGGCCCGCCTGTCTCTGCCACTAAGGAGCCGACATGCCTCAGAGGTTTCCAATCTAGAATCTAGATGTAGTCATTAAAGCTATATAACCAATTTGAAAAGGCAGCAATTTCCAGAAGACAGACTGTGGATCTGTCTCAAGTATGTTTTTTTCTACTGAGTGTGTAAGCACTGCTTTGCTTGTACCTGTCTCCCTCACAGGGATGGGCACTGCTTGGCACATTCCCCCTACTACACAGGAGGATGCCGTCAGTTCAGGCACTTTGTACAGTGAGTACACTAAGGCTAGGTTCACGCTGACTTCATCAGGAAGTAGACTCGTTTGTTCAGATATAGAAATAGTCACTGGGTCTGCCTGGAGCTTCAGGAATGGATTGACTCAGAGACTTGAGTCATGTCCCCTGAGTCTGGCTCCTCCTTTCTGCATATTTCCCAGTTGTCTTCCTCTGTACCCGCAAGCTGCTCCATGGTGGCAGAACAGATGGACCGGTTCCCACTTGGCCTTACATTCTTCATACCCAGGAGATGTGCTGGAGTTTCTTTGCCCCACTATTCCCAGCAGGAATATTGAAACTCGCTGTGATAGACAAGGGCCATCAGACAGCTGAATGCCATTTTCTGGTTGGCCTAGGACTGGGCAGAGTTGGAGTGGAGCCCCATCGGGTCAGAAGCATGGAGAGTGGAAGAGGATGGGGTGGCTCTGGATGGGAACTGGAGTTAGTTACTAGGATGGTGAACATTGGGTTCTGGGCAGCAACACATCAAACATCTCTAACAGCAGATAAGACACAAGAGGGTTAGTAAAAATCTGAACTGCTGAGTCAGAACCAGGCATTTAACGAGGGCTCTGTGTGTGCACCCTGGAGGCTACCTTTAATGTTATAAAGGCTTGATGGGATGCCTTTACTTTATATTTGTGGTGAAAAGAATCCATTCATTCCTCAACACTTTTTCTTTAAGATATGATGTAATATGTGAATGTGATGGATAAACCCAACAGCCCAGGTAGGTTACAGTGAAAATAGAGGGCTCCCTCGACCCCATGATCACTCTCGGTTCCCTAAATCCTTATCACTCTTCCTCAAGGCAACCACTATAATAGGTTTCCTATTCAATTCTAAAAATAAAAATGCATAAATCTATGTGTGTTTTATTCCTCCAAAATTTCATAATAGAAAAAGAAGAAACATTTTCAAACTCATTCAAGGAGGCTAGTACAACCCATTTTTAAATACAAAAATGGAAATGCTCAGGCCATTTTACTTTTTAATATACTTGCACAAAAAATCTTAACATAGCAGATTAAATGCAAATATGTATAAAAAGAATATACCATGATAAATGAATTTATCTCAGGTACACAAGAATAGTTTCTATCATATAATCCATAAATGTTATTTATCACATTAATACATTAAAATAGAAACATTAAATAATCCCATTAGGTGGAAAAGACCCCTGGTAAAATGACTTATTCAATGCAAAACTTTTTGTAAATTAGAAATAAAAGGGAACTTCCCTAGTGTGATAAGTACTATCTGTAACAAAAGCAAACTTCAGTCTCAAGTTTAACTGTCAAAGCATTTTTGTTAAAATAAGGTATTAGACAAAATGTCCCCATCATTACTTCTTTTTTTTGTTACTTTATCTTGTATTTTTTCCTTTTTTAAATTGTTGTACAGTTACAGTTGTCCCCATTCCCCCCTCCCCCTTACTCTCCCCTGCCCTTCCCATCCCCACCTC
>VMDR010021340.1:0-16905 GCA_007922815.1 Macrotus californicus | reverse complement strand
TCTTTTCTTAAAGCAAGCCCTTTAACATTTGCTGCAGTAATGGTTTGGTGTAAACAAACTCCTTTAGCTTCTTCTTGTCTGGGAAGCTCTTTATTTCTGCTTTTATTTTAAATGATAGCCTTGCTGGGTAAAGTAGCCTCGGCTGTGGGTCCTTGCTTTTCATCACTTTGAATATTTAAAGTCAGTCCCTCTGGCCTGAAATGTTTCTGTTGAGAAATCAGGTGATAGTTTAATTGGAGCTCCCTTGTAGATAACTAACTGGTTTTCTCTTTTGGCTGTTAGGATTCTCTCCATGTCTTTAAGCTTTGCCATTTTAATTATGATGTGTTTGATGTAGGCCTCTTTGGGTCCATCATGTTTGGGACTCTCTGTGTTTTCTGGAGTTGTATGTCTTTTTCCTTCACCAGATTAGGGAAGTTTTGGTCATTATTACTTAAAATAGGTTCTTGATCCCTTGCTCCCTCTCTTCTCCTTCTGGTATTCCCAATATGCTGATGTTGTTATGCTTCATGTTGTCCCAAAGATTTCTTACTTTCTCCTCTTTTTAAAAAAAAATTTGTTTTTTTCTTTTTGTTGCTCTGCCTGGGTGTTTATTTCCTACCTTGTCTTCCAATATGCTGATTCAGTCTTCTGCTTCATCTAGCCTATTTATTCCTTCTAGTTTATTATTTATTTCAGATATTACATTCTTTATTTCTGTCTGATCCTTTTTTATGTTTTCTATGGTTTTTTCTTTTCATGCTATCGACTGTCCTTATAGTCATTACTCTAAATTGTCTATCTGGTCAATTTTTTGCCTCTATTTCATTTAGTTCTTCTTCCAGAGAATGCTTTTATTCTTTCATCTGGGGCTTGTTTCTTTGTCTCCCATTTTGGCTGCCTCTTTGTGTTTGTTTCTATGTATTAGGTAGATCTGCAAAGATTCTGGTTCAGAACTATGTCAGACGCTGCCTGTGGCTGACCCTGGGCAACCTGTGTGGAGTTATCAGCAACCGCAGCTTGTGGCTTCCTCTGCCAGGCCTGGGTGTGAGCAGAAAGAACCAGGCTGCACACCAAAGTCAGCTCTTACCAGCACTGTGCCTGGGGGAGGGCGGGCTAAAGTCTCAGCTCCCAGAGATCAGCCTTTGCTGCAAGACTTAATCACTGAGAGAGCCTCTAGCTGTACCCAGCAGCCTGGCTTAAGCTCCACAGGATGGGACAAGAGGGATTCCTGAGGGTGGGGCTATTGTTTCCCCTCTGGCTGATGCCTCTTGGAGGGGAGTATTCTGCCTGAGGAAGATGGCTTCTGCAGTGTGGTGAATGACTCAGCCCAGGGATCCTGGAGGCTGTTCCTTCAGTTCTCTCCCCAGAGCCACCAGCCCCAGACTCTCCACATCTATCTCTAGTCAACTCTGCTCTCCTTCTGCCAGACCCCAGGGTAAGCATCTGCAAAGGACATTTTGTGCATTGGCCCTTTAAGAGGCTCTCTGCATCTCCAGCCGTCTCTCCCTGGCAGACAGAAACCGGGCTGCTTTTGACAGCCAAATGTTATTTGGGTTCCTTTCCCAGTTCTGGTACTCTGTGCTGGGGAGCCCTGTTTGAGGTTTAGACCCCCCACTTCCTAGGGGGAAAGCCCAGCTGCTAAAATATCTGTCCCTCCAGAATTTCAGCTACCACCCGTGGGAGCCCAGCCAGCCATCTCGCACCTCTGCACCCCCTGCGAGCCTCATTGTGGTGAAGTGGCTCCTTCTGTCTGACTGTGGTTATAAGGCTTCTCTCCAGCTAGTGTTCAGTTGGTTATTCAGGATGATTTTTCTTTAATTTAGTTGTAATTCCAGTTTTGTTCTGGGAGGTTAGTGTAGCTTCCATTTCCCCCTCTGCCATCTTGGGTCATCTCAGGATCACTTTAGATTAAATTACAAACAGGGTTAATGATGGCTTGCAAAGTTGGGTGCTAAGTGGAGGATAGGCTGAACATAAATGACTTTACATAATTATATTTTTTCTGATTAGAGAAGTGATTCATACTCATCATTAAAATATAGAAAGTCAGAAAAATACCAAAACCAAAATCACCTAAAGTCTTGCATCCAAATGTATTGACCATTAGTGTTTTAATATTTTATACTATATATACAAAAAATATCATGGTTTTTACACTGTTGAAATCCTAACATATGTAAGAATGTATATTCATTTTGGGCAAGAAGAACTGGCATAAGCATTTTTCATGTCAATAATAGGAATTTTTGTTAAGAAGCTGATCCTGGGCCACCCCCTTACCTGAAAGTTGAAGAAGACCGAGCTCCAAACTAGAATATTCTCCTTTTATTCCCATCCCCCCAGTGTAGCCTGAACAGAATTGAAAGTAGGGGGTTGAAAAGGAAATCGCTAGTCCTGCCTGTGAGGGAGCAGCAAGTATGTTTTCCAAGTAGGTTCTCGATGCAATGTATTTCATAAATCTGAGTCACAGCAGATTTATTTTTCTTCATTAGAGTTCTGATCTGGCAGCACTATACTGAAAGCTTGAAATGTGTAAGGTTATTAAATTGAAAGTACAGGAGACAGAGGATGGAACTGAAGAGGAACTAGAAGGAAGACCAAAGACAGAGACGTTAGGAAAGAGAAAATGGCAACTTCAGAAACAGGTGGGGGATAAGCAGAAGCTCGTGAAGAAAGGGTGCTGGTGAGGACGGTGTGACAAGCAGTGTGACAAGCTATGTCTCTCCTAAAACTGGGGGAGGAAGGTGCCAGGCTGTGTATTCATTCTCTGTGCAAGTCCTCTTTGACTACATTTCCTGGGTTTTAGTAGAAATACCTAGGAAATATTTAGCATGTCATGTGAAGCAGCTTTTCCAGGTAATTCAGAACCGTGACTTACATATGCATAACAGTAGCTTAAGTGAACCTCACCCAAAGCCCTTGGCTTGGGACAATATTGGATTGGGTGTTGACTGTGCTAAATCATTTGACCTCGCAGTACCTATGGGCATTGAAGTCACTGGTGGCCTGAGATTTGAGCCCACCAGGTGTGCCTTGTGCCCCTGTCAACACTGGCAGGCCTTGGCTGTTACACTCCCCAGCATGAGTTATAAAGAGGTGGCATATCCTTGCAAAAGGCACATGGTTTGTTAATTGGGTTGTCGAATTTTATAGCAAAATTCTACTGAATTCACCCATATCCTTTTGCCTATATCCTTGAGAACTTGTATATGATTAATTGGTAAAGGGAAAGATACTACATTTTAAAAGAAATCAATAGAAATCGATTCAGTTGTCTTAATTTAGTAAAATTCTACTACCTACTGTTTTTAAAGGATCAAAACACAACCCCAGTGGGGGACCAGACAACCTTGAACCAGTTTGGGGGAGGATTTCCTTTGGTTTCCTCTACAAGGAAAGCAGAGACAGTCACTAGGAGCACTGAGCAGTGCCTGAAGTAGCTCTCCTGTCGCCGACAGCCAGCCTGCTCGCCTCTCTGAGAAGACAAATGTTCCCAGTGCCGGGCTGCAAATGGATTAAAGCAGTGTTGATCCTCATCTGTCAGAACAATTAACAGGAGTGAAATACTTGCCCTATTAAAGCAGATGGAAGCGGGGGGGACGGTGCTCTGTAGTACTGTTCATAAGATTAATGTTGCTGTATGGACTGGATTTATTTTCCAAACATTACATGGATTTACAGGGATGCCAGTTATTGCCGAAAGCACAGACTGTGTTCTAAAAGGGTCTCTGTAGGGTATTGAGTGAGGCATGGAAGATGTGTGGGGGCGGGGAATGGTGCATGAGAGATACAGCATTTTTAACAGCAAAGTATGACTTGTTGACTTTTTTTTCCTGTTCTTATTTTTAAGCTCCGCTGAATTCAAGGCTTAACAGTAATCTGGCTTCTGGGAGGATATATAAATGTTGTTGTAAATGTTTTTGGTAAAATAAATGACAGAAGTAGGACTGTGCTGACTTGGGACCGCAGCTCTGTGTTTGCAGGGAAACCCCACACCCCCTTTGCCCTCTGAGCGGGATCCGTGCTACGGGGGTAGGAGGAGAGGAAGCAGCATGTTAATTAAGAACAAGAGATCTGGGAGGGTTTTATTATTGTTTGACAGTGGAAGTGGAATGGGAAAATTGTTGAGGTTAGCAGAAGAGTGATAGAAGATGACAGTTGTGTAAGAAATAATATTTACAGGAGTGCTGAATCAAATTTTAATTATAGGAAGCTTACCAAGGAAGGAATCGGGCTGTTGGAAGAAGGTAACTGGCCCTGCAAGGGCCAGAACTGGGGGCAAGGGAGGGAGGGGTAGTATTGGGTAACCACCTGTCTTTGTCATGGGCATAGATTCTCTTCTTCCTTCACATGTGCTCCCGAAAATGTCCCTCATAAATTTTCTGCCCCAAAAGCCACTTCTCCCCATGTTTGTTCTTCCTCTTCTTGCCTCAGCTGTTGGAAAAACAGTCAAAATCTTCAGCTCTCAGTGATGGCTTTCATGTTAAAATCTAGTACCTGGCCACCTTATTGGAAAAGCTGCTGTGCTCTCAGATGTCAGGATGGTCCTCTCACCCCCATGATGTCCTGTTTCTGAACAGGGACAGCTGAAGGGTATAGAGTCTAAGTTAACTGTCTGAGAACCTTCTTCCAGGAGCATATTCCACTTGCGCCTTACCTGTCTGGATCCCTGATTATCTTGATTTCGGCAGCAACGTCTCTTCCTTTCTCTGTTCTTCTCCCCCACCGCTTTCAGCTGCCTCCTTGCTCGTTCCTCTTTGTATATCAGCTATGTGTTTTGATTTGCAAGTCCTGTGTCCATCCCCCCCTCCCCGCCCCGTTTTGGTAGTTACCCTAGACATGGTTTTGAATATTGCTCATGTGCAGTGACCCAAGTGTGCATTCATTTCAGATTCTTTCAGATAGTCAAATAATCCTCTAAAATGAAAAACATTTCATTCTGTTCTAATTTGAAAAATATTTTGTGTTTTATGTATGTTATAAGCATTGTTTGTAAGTACAGCTTAGAAACTACTTAAATTATTTATTTATTTTAGTTTAATTTTTTTAATTACATATTATTGAGTATGCTATTACAGTTGTCCTGATTTTTCCCCCTTTGCCCTGCCTCCACCCAGCATACCTCACTCCCTCAGGCAGTCCCCACACCATTGTTCATGTCCATGGGTCATGCATATAAGTTCTTTGGCTGTACCATTTTCTATACTATACTTTACAAACCCATGGCGATTCTATAACTACCAATTTGTACTTCTTAATCCCCTCGCCTCTTCATCCATTCTTCCACAACCCCTCCTATCTGACAACCATCAAAATGCTCTCCATATCCATGATTCTATCTGTGTTCTTGTTTGCTTAGTTTGTTTTTAGATTCAATCACTGGTATGTATTTTTGCCATTTTATTGTTTATAATTTTGATCTTCTTTTTCATAAATAAGTCCCTTTAACATTTCATATAGTAATGGTTTGGTGATGAGGAACTCCTTTAGTTTTTTCTTGTCTGGGAAGCTCTTTATTTGCCCTTTGATTGTAAATGATAGCTTTGCTGGGTAGAGCAATCTTGCCTGGAGGTCCCTGCTTTCCATGACTTTGAATGTTTCTTGCTAGTCCTCTTTTGGCCTGCAAAGTTTCTTTTCAGGGATCAGCTGACAGTCTCATGGGAATTCCCCTGTAGGAAACTAACTGCTTTTCTCTTGGTGCTTTTAAGATTCTCTCTTTATTTTTAACCTTTGACATTTTAATCATGATGTGTCTTAGAGTGGGCCCCATTGCCTCTATCTTGTTTGGGACCCTCTGTGCTTCCTGGACTTGCATGTCTATTTCCTTCACCATATTGGAGAAGTTTTCTTACATTATTTTTTCAAATAGATTTCCAATTTCTTGCTCTTTCTCTTCTCCTCCTGGCACCCCTGTTATGTGAATGTTGGACCTCTTGAAGTTGTCCCAGAGGCTGCTTACACTGTCCTCATTTTTAATGATTCTTTTTTTCTTCTTCTTGTTCTGATTGGTTGTCTTTGCCCCCTTATGTTCCAAATCATTGATTTGTATCTCGGCTTCATCCACTCTACTGTTGTTTCCCTGTAAATTGTTCTTTATTTCAGTTAGTGTATCCTTTGTTTCTAGCTGGATCTTTTTTTGCTACTGAGGTCCTCACTAAGCTCCTTGAGCATCCTTATAACCAGTGTTTTGACCTCTGCATCTGATAGGTTGCTTATCTCCATTTCATTTAGCTTTTTCTGGAGTTTTGATCTGTGCTTTCATTTGGGCCATGTTTCTTTGTCTTCTCATTTTGGCAGCCTCTTTGTATTTGTTTCTATGTATTAGGTAGAGCTGCTTTGATTCTGTGTCTGATAGTGCGGCCTAACATAGTAGGTGTTCTATAGGGTCCTATGGCACAGCCTCCCTATCACTCAAGCTGGGTGCTCGAGGTGCACCCTTAGTGTTGTCTGAGTACATGCTCCTCTTGTAGTTGAGCTTTGGTTGCTGTTGGCAGATCAGTGGGAGGGATTTACCCAGGCCAGTCAGCTTCAAGGACTGGCTGTGACTACTGACCACCAAACTCAGCCCTCTGTGGAGGATCAGCTGGGCGGAGGCAGAGTGGTGGTGCTCTGACATGGTCTGCAGCTGTCCACTGGCTGTACTGGCCCTGGGGGTTCCAAGTGATACAAGCCAAGGTCAGCCCCTATCTGTGTTTTGCCTGGGACCCGCCCTTCCTGAGCTGTAAAACAATCTGAGATGGCTGCTACTTGTGTTGGGCTTGGAGATTCCCAGATGAAGCCAAGCTGTGTATCTAGGCTGGCTGCTGCTAGGGGGACTCACTGAGGCCAGCTCTTGCTTGTTTGATAGAATTTTAGAAATTGTGAAGCATGAGCCAAGAATAGCCATTCTATGGAAAAGCAGCCTGGGTGGGCCCATAAGTTGGGTGGGGTAGAGACTCTGGATATCTCCAAGGCAGGTCAAACAATGTTAGCCAGGTTAATAGAGTCTCAGATAGGGCACCAGCTTGCTGGCTCTGTGGGGGGAGGATTTAGAGAAGGGACAATGGCCTCTGCTTGACTTGATGCCAGACACTTCAGTTTCTCTCTGTGTACCACTGGTGCCTTTCAAGCTGCTACCCCAGTGCTGGAGCTCAGAGGGAGTGAGTCTGAGTAGGTGAGTCCCTGTGTGGGTTCTTTAAGAGGAACTGCTTGGGGCTCCAGAACTTTCTTCCACCCACTCAATCCCCACTGGTTTTTGTAGCCAGAAGTTGTGGGGATTTATCTTCTGGCACTGGAACACTGTGAGTTGGTGTGGAGCTGGGACCCCTCACTCCGAAGATATCCCTCCTGAAATTTTATCTACCACATGTGGGTGAGGGACCAACCCATTCCACTTCTGTGTCCCTCCTACCAGTCTGGATGGATGTGGTCTCTTTAATTCTGTAGTTGTCAGACTTCCATTCAACACATTTTCTGACGGTAAATGATGGGTGTTCTATAATTTAGTTGTAATTTTGATGTGGTTGTGTGAAGAGGCGAGCCATGTCTGCCTACACCCCCATCTTGACCAGAATTCCCTAAATTATGAATAATAAAATTATAATACATTTACTTAATGACATTCACTTAATCATTAAAATTATATATATGAGGACTGTGAAGCCACCTGGGAAAATCTATCAAGAATAACAATGACTTAGCAACATATGTATGTTCTGACTATAGCTATTTAAAGAAAAACGGGGGAAGGGGGATGGATGGAGGTAGAACCAGGGTATAGGGGGGATAAATGGTAATGAAAAAGTACAATAAAAAAGAATGGTATTTAGGTGACATCTATCCACAGCCTACCCTGCAGAGGGCTCTAGAGAATAAACTGCAGCACAGAACTTGGACCACCTTAAAACGAGAAAAAGAAAGAAAAACAAAAAGTATATGGATAAAAATTGGAAAAGACTGGAGAAATCTAATAGCTGTTACATGATTTTTTTGGTGTAACTTCTTCATATAAAGTGGTTTTAAGGTAAAATATACTTAATGTTGGCAGTTTTTCATCTTAAACAGACTTATATAATTGACTTGAATGCTTCCTATTGTTTTTAGATTGTGTGACCGAGAGTCATTCTGTCTTTGTACACCTACCTCAGAGGCTCTACGGTTTCCTCACCACCTGGCTTAGCGTTTCTCTAGTTCCCATTGCCCTAGCTGGAAGAACTGCCTACTGTTAATCTTTAACATGTAGTGTTCAATACTTATATTGTGGCAGGCACGTTGCTGGGTGCCGTAAACCACTCAGACATAATTCCTCTCCTCAAGGAATTTGCAGACGTGGTGCAGGAGACCCAGGAAACAGAGCCACGAGCACTTTGCTAGATGCTGTCGCAGGAATGAGAAAGGGTGCATGGGAGCAGTGTCCACCGGGGTTCAGGAAGTCTTTCTGGAGGTCATTTGAGTGAGACGTGGAGTTCAGTGGCATGGGCAGGGGGCATGACCATGATTTATCTGGAGAACTGCAATCACTTCAATACGGCCAGAGATGATAGCTTTGGGTAAGGGAACAGTTCTTAGGCCACATTAAGGAATTTGCACTCTCCCAGAGGGTGGAGTCTATTCAGTGGCTCTTGAAGGGTTTTTGTTTATTTTTAGTTATCTTTTAGCAGGGAAAGTGATATACCAGAATTGTACTTCAGAGGGTTGGTGCTGTCTTTGGAGAACAGTTTGGAGAGAAGGCTCGAGACAGGAAAACCAGTTAAAATACTACAGTTGCAATTCAGGTGGGCAGTGGATAGTATCCTGAGCTAGAATAATGGTGGCATGGATGGGCAGTTTCCACGAAGACTGATGAGGTTAGATCAACAAATTAATGATAAGAATGAGGATCAGGGAGGAAAAATTCAAAAAGGATCCCGGAGTCTCTGGCTTAGGCAAGTGGGCATGTGAAACCAGGCTCTCGGCACTTATCTGTTCCTTTGGTTGAAGCAGGCAGTGGAGCTGTGTGCACATGTGTAGGTGGTTGGCTGGCAGGGGAAGGAGGCAGGTTGAGTGTGGAGTACGCCGAGTGTGCCCCTCTGGGTGCAGAGGTCTGGTAGGCCGCCGAGCATATTGGTCTTGAGCACAAGAGAACTGGCACCAATGGCTGTTGGATTAGCGTTATACTTTTGTGTGGGAGACACTTGCTAGAGCTGCAAAAGTAAATGTGTTCACCCTGAGAGTTCTGCTGGCAACAGCAGTCTTTAGAATTCCAAATGCCAGCACACAGCTGCAAAAAGGCACTTTTCGGATTGAAGGGTTTACTAGCTCTTGCGCTCAGGGCACATGTCCTCTCTGTCCTGCAGCTGCTGGTGCTGAGCTCTCAGTGAAATCCCTAGGAGCCTAGCCTGATCCCCGTGTTACAGCTTTATTGTTGTAACCCCCCTTATCCTATGTGGAGTTTTAATGTACAAGAAAAGGGAATTTAGGAACTATTTCTCAGGGAGAAATCCAAAGGCAAAGCCCATTATAACAAACTTACCTATTATAACAAACACTTTGTTGAGAGCTGGAAAAAATATCTCTTAAATTTTTGAATGGTTACTTGAACTTGACTTTTTTTTTAATGGCAAAATCAGCTCCTAGCAAACGAGCACAGAATGTGGCTCTACAGACTTCAGAGAAATTGCTTTGCCCCTGCCAGTGGCGGGTAGGTCTAGGGTTAGGGCAGGAAAAATGGGAGTATGTATGGCAGTGGTTTTCAAACTTTTTAAAAATCTATACCCGTGGTGATCACAACACAATTTATATCTAGATTCATTTATACATCATGACCTACAGGTTGAAAATACTTATGAAAAGTACTGTAGGGATGGTTCACTGGGGACCATTTTATTTCTTCCTTAGAGTTAACTATATTTCAGAGTACATTATAAGGAATATCATGTATTTGGTTTTTAACTTATCCCCTGGCGTACTCCACAGAAAATTTGCAGCCTCATACAAATTTCATACAACCTCCTAAATATTTTCCTGAGCCAGTCAAACAAAGCTTTCAAAAGTCAGATAAATGATGGCGGCTGTAGCATCATCTGTATTTATCTGTCACTGCTTCCCCTCCAGTTTGAGTGGCTAATCGAACACTAACTACAGTAATCTGATTTGCATTTTCTCTGTCAGATGTGCCACTCTGTGAATAGCTAAATTAACTTAGTCTTCCTGGAATATGCCCAAATGTTGAGAATCATTTAGGACCTTTCAAAACCATTTGGTCTATTAGCTCTGTCTTGAGATAAGCAGAATAAATAAGTCCCTGGAATCAAAGGAAAACTAATTGTAGCACCTCTTTCCAGCTTTGAGTCATCAATGCCTGACTGCCTCAAGTATGTTCTAATGGGACTCATTATTTTGTCTGTTCTGCATTTGGTAATTCGGAGATCATTTTACATTTGCATTGTTAATATCCATTTTTCAAAATTGGTTGACACATCTGTTTATTTTCCAGAATAATAATTTTTTAACCTTTTCTTTCAAAAACAAAAAGTATGCATGCCCATTGTAACAAGTTGACATAGAAGTGTACCACAAAAAAGGCAAGTCAGTCCTTCCCCCCCCATGTATTCCCATCTCCCTACTTCGCCCATGTGACAACTTGGTGTTTGTTCTACAATACCCACCTGTGCTCATGTAAAATACACAAATATTTAGATATGTGGTAAGCACCCTTATAAAAAATAGTTCAGACTAGATACATCCTAATCTTAACTCTTTTTTTAAACTTCTCATGGTTTTCTTGCTAACATCACCAAGAAATCTCATTCTTTCTTGCAGCTGCAAAATGCGGAGATGCCGCAGTGTCCCCATCCTCTCTCCTAGAGACAGGCGTCTGTGTTTCGGTTTACTTTTTGTCATGATAGTGGTACAACACATATCTTTGTAAATACATCTTAAAACCTATATAAATTGTTAGATCAAAGGAGTGCTCCCTGGGTGTCATAAATAATGCAGGCAATCCTTACCAGTGATCTGGGCAGGATTCACCTCATTCCTTCCAGGCTCCACCAGCAGATTGATTTTTATTCGTTGAGTCCCTTCAGCAAAGTGTTGGAAAGAAGACAAGTCAGAAACACTGATTCAGGCCATATTTTTGACTAAGGATGCTTCTCTCTCTACCCACCCCTGCCCTGGGCCATTGCTCTTTCAGTGTCCTAAATCTTTCTGAGAATTGGGTCTGGGGCTTCTTAAAAGTTTGCCCACCTCTCTGCTTCTCCATAGCAATGATATTGAAGGACCTTATTCTGGTAGAGCTTCTGTAGTTCTCAAGCATGAATTCCTAATCTGTTCATTTTAGTTCATACTGATCCAATCCACTGTTCCCCTCTGCTTTCTTTTGCCCTTTGTGTTGGTATTGCAGTAAGTGAGGAGGTCTCCGTCTTTGGAGCTGATTGTGCCATTGGTCAGAGTTGACTGCAATGGCCTATAAATGCCCTGTACATCCCCGCTCGGTTTGTACGTACCAAGTGCATCCAGAGTTATGATGCTTTTGCTGGCTATTTTGGATTGGAGACACAAAGTTAGACATTGAAGATAACTGTTCTAGGTCACTTCGATTTAATTCATTCAGGAACTGTATGTGTTCTTGCACTGTGCTAGCTGTTGGGAATCTAATACACTGAGGAGCAAAGTAGACATATTGTTTGTCCTTAAGGAAGTTGAGTCCAGGTGAAGGAGAGCTGCTACAAAGAAAATTACAGTTGATTAATGGAATGCCCATGTTATTTTGTGGGGTTGTCCTGCACTTGACTACAGTGACGGGGGGCAATGGGAATTCAGTGGTATTCTAATCCAAAACCTCTCATAATAGTCCTATGTTCATCTGAAAGAATGGACAAACAGCTGAAATAATTTTGAAAAACAAAGGGGAGATTTTATACTAATGTAACATTAAATGTTTTAATGCTGCAATTTAAAGTAATAAAAAAGGGTTTTAGCTATCTGATAATGGCTATGTATAAGAACAGTAGAAAGGGTTTAATTATTCAGTAGTAACAGAACAAATAGGTAATAAAAACAACAAAGTTAGATTGTAATCTATGTGTACAGGGAAACTCCAGATGGATTAACAATTTTTAAAATGACTGCATTTTTAAAAAATCACAGTGAAGGAAATATAGGTAATATCTGATCTGAGTAGAGGACTTTTAAAACAAAAAGCAGAGGAAAACCCTGTAAAGGAAAAGATTTATTGAGATAACATTGAAATATAAAACATAGATGTCAAGAAATGCTACATAAATTAAAAAGCGAACAGCCAACTGGGAAAGGATATTTGCAGTGTGTATGGGGAAAGGTTCGTCTCTGGGATATGCATCAAACACAAAGAAGCCAACATCCTGCCCTGGCTGGTGTGGCTCAGCGGACTGAGCGCCGGCCTGTGAACCCAAACATTGCTGGTTTGATTCCCAGTCAGAGCACATGCCTGGGTTGTGGGCCAGGTCCCAGTTGCTTGCAACCCATGGATGTTTCTCTCCCTTTCTTTCTCCTTCCCTTCCCCTCTCTCTTAAAATAAATGCATAAAATAAAAGGAAATGAAATGAAGTCAACATCCTGTCAAAACGGGCAAAGAACATGAACAGGCAATTTAAAAATCTCATGTCCCGTAGATTTATGGAATAAATTTAACCTTAGATAATCAAAGAAATGAAGACTAAAAGTCATCTTGGAACCATATGGGCAAAGAAAGATTATTTAAATGATATACTTAGAGTTGTTGGGAGTAAAGCAAAACAGATATGGCTGACAGAAGTATCGTGTATGCTATAATAGCTTATGCAGAGGAGACAATTGCACATTCAGATGATTTCCAGGTAATTCCATCTCCAGGAATTTGTCCTGATGTTCTTCATTGCAGCCTCAAACAGTAAGGAAAATTGGTTGCGTCATCAGAAATTGGTTGTTGGTTAAATTATGGCCCACATAGGTAATTAATGAAGTTGGCCATGGGTGGGCTCTTCTTCCTTGTAGCCTGGTTTGTCTAAAAGCTGTGGGGAAAGCGCAAAATCTTATATTTGCCACCTCTGCCCCTTTTTGTTCAAACGAGGTTACTTAGAAGGGAAAGAGAGGTACAGGAAGAGTAAATATTTCTCAGCAATAAAGCTGTAGGAAGTAGTTGACCGCTCATCGTGTGGAAGAAAATGAAGCATATTCTGTATCCAAATGAACTGCTAAAGAAGCAATAACCTCCGAAACCCTACCTCGGCTGTGAAATAACTTCAGCGAGGTGATTTTCACTCCTGAGAAGTTTACTTGTGTTGTTGGGTGGTCACGTGGACAGAAGCTGTGCTGGTCAGCTCTGAACCCTGACTCGTTTGTGGAACTCTGAATCCAAGTGGAACTTGGTCATCAGTATTAAGCCAGGTACCTGGGGTTTTTGAGTCGAATTGTGTTCATTTGGTATGAACTCGCCACTGGTGTGTGTCTCTGTTGTCTTCTACTCCTTGAGTGGAGAAGTTTCCTGTGTGTCCTCATACTGAATCTTTTTTCCTAAATAGTAATTCCTTTCTTTCCCAAGGCTCCCACAGTGCCTGAAGGCAGTCAACCAGCATTTGGATAGCTCTCCACTTTACTTTTTTCTAGATTAAACAGTTCACCTGATGGGAGATGACTCCCAGGGCAGGGAGGGAGAGCCTTCATTAGGCGAGGCTTCCCGAAACAGTGTCAGGACTTCCTGGTGTGACAAGCAGAAATCTCTGAAGCTCTGTGCCTTGAAACCTCACAGTTTCTGGAGAGTCCCTTCGCCATAGCTGCTTGTTTTCTTGGAGGTTGCCCAGTAACCACTGTGAAATGATATGGAACACAGAGCCACCAATTACGTTTTGGGGGGCTAAGGGGGTTTTCTCGTCGGTGCGTTTTTGCCCTTGGCAGCTAACTGCCAGACTGAAGCTCCGTGCATGGGGGCAGAGATGCAGGCTGATAGGTGCCAAGGAGACAAAACAGCTCTGTTTTCTGCGCTTTCTCCTGCAGTCTTCAGAGTCCAGGAAATGGTTCCCTGTCTGATGGGAAGTTATCTTGTACTGTGCCGTGGTCATGCTCGGCAGAACCCAGCTCGGGAACTTCCTTGTAGACATATGCAGTTGAGATTTAGTTTTTGTATCCACAGCTATCTCAGTGACCTTCCAGGCATTCACTTTCTGTGATTTGATGGGGTCATGGCCAGACACCCCTGAAAAACAGAAATGGTTCACAAGCGCACCCAGCATATTCGAAGCCAAAGCTTTAGGGACACTCATACCCAGAGCTTAAGGGAAGTCTAAGTTCAGGAGGCAGATATCCCGGCATTGGATGCCAAATATGAATTCACTACTTTAGGAGACTTCTGCTAGCATAAAGATACTGAGAGCGAATTGGGCAACAGGTGGATCCTGACCCTCAGTTTTTTTTCTGGTCATGTCCTTAAAGGTCAGTGCTCCTTAAGGCTCCTTTGCGGGAGCAGAACACATCAGAGGTGCTCACTCATACTGCATTGCTAAACACCATTGGCAAAGACATCTTATCTAACTTTATAAATAGAGGCAAACATAATCAAGTGTGTTAGATATTAATTTTAAGGACCCAAGTAAGGGGAGTTATAAAAATCAGGAAATACCATCTTGAACTGGTATCACATATTGCAAATAACATTTTCATAGTGCCTTTAACATACACCACTCACATAAACACTTTCCCATCTCTCCAGTATCCCAGGGAAGTGAGTAGGGTAGTTATAGTAACTTCCACAGAACAAGTAAAGTAACAAGAGTGGGTGGGTGTAGGCAGAGGTTGGACCCTGAGGTTCTTTAATTACAGCGTGCGCGCACACACACACACACACACCACCACCCCCCCCCCCCCGAAAAGCATCCATGTGGTTGCTGTTTATCAGAAGTTTTCAGAAAATGTAGCTTTCTGCCCGAAAGGTAGTAAAATGGGATATTGCCCAGTTCTACAAGAGAATGATATTTCTGCCATGGTATAGAAATAAAGTCCATTGAAGAAAAGGAGAAAAAGATGAAAGAAATAATGGAACTAGGTATATTCTACAGCTAGCTGTATTTGTCCTTGTTTTTAAAAGAAGTAGTTGCTGGAAAGAAAGAGAAAAATGAATTTAGACAAATTCATTACTTTCCATGAAGGCCAGACTTACCAATGATCCTGTGCTTTAAAGAAAAAACAACATTTGTTCATCTTATTAAAAATCATAAGCACTTTACATCGGAGTTGATCCATCTAATTCTACCGTAGTAGCTATAGTTGAGGCATCATGGACTTGCTGTCCTCAGAAGAAAGTACTTTATTTAACTGAAGTGAAGCTGGGCAATGTATAATTGCTGGAGCAGAGTAAAAACGTATCATTTATGCTGATCTTCCCTTTTCAAAATCGCCTCTTGCTCCCTGAATAGCTACTATTAAAGAAACGAGGCATTTTGTTTTCTAGACAGCCCTCTGATTGTTCCCTCCACTCACACACGAGTGCCTGGCTGCGGAGCTCTGTCTTTTTTTCCCCAGTCATCCCACAGCAGTTCAAAAGGTGACCTATCACGGGGAAGAGGGCAAGTCGATGCATTTTAAGAAACCCACCCTTGTGTCTCCCCATGGCCAGAATGTGACCTGCACCGAGTTTCTGAACTTGACATTACCCCCTTTGCTCTGCACCTGAGCAGTTTGACCAGGTCTGAATGAGAGGATCCTTTTTGCAGAACAGCCTCCAGCTATTTCTCATGCCACAGCTGAGCTCCACCCAGTTACCTAAGCATGAATGCTCCTGAGTGTGTTTGGTTGGGAGGGTGTGGGGGTGGCATCACAGAAGATGATGCAAGATGGAGGCTTGGACGCATTTAGGTGCAGGAATGGTCCTGCAAGGAGAAGTCTTTCAAAGAGTCCTTGTTTTGGTTTGGGGTGGTTTCTTAACAACCTACAATGCTAATTCCTTTAATTATCTTCTCTCTATTTTCCTTTCTCTTTCTGAGTTTCTTCATTTCCTTCAGAATCAATGGCTGTCTCCGTGCACACGGCATATCCATTCTCTTTCCTCTTTCCTCCGACCCTTTGATTTAATGTCTCCTCCTTTCCCCTTCCTGTCTTAACCATAAAATGCCAAGAGTGGCACAAGCCACCCTTTCCCCCTCTCCCCAGGGCAGAGGGCAGGCATCCGGGACAGTAGCAGTTCCAAAATTTCTATGCAGGCGGATGCTCTGGGAAGGGGGAAGATACGGGAGAGCTTGTCTTAGAGCTCTGCGTGCTTAGCCACAGAGTCTTGACATGGATTGATTGCTTCTACTGACATCTGCGGGAGCACTAGTGGGTATTATCCAGGCTGAAGCCTGCCTAAGCTATTGCTACTGATCTAGCCCAAATCCAGGGGCACTTTGCTGTACAGACAGTAAGGGGCAAGTGCAGGGCATGGAATTCGCCTTGCCATGAGTCCTTTCCCTGCCCTGCTCTCTCCACCCCTGACCCCCCACCAATCTATTTGCCCTCTTCTCCCCCACCAACTAGGAGGGCTTAATAAAAAACCATGACAGAGCAGAAGTGTGGGTTGCCGTGGCCTGCACCCACCATTCAAACTTGGAGATTCAGAATTCCATATACTGCAAATTTTGTGCAAATGGTGTATTCTGGAATTTGAATTCACCATAGGAGAGGTCTGCTTCATATTATCATCTTTCATAGCATAAATTTATCATTCTGTATACTCTATTAATGTATCTCTATGGAAATCATTTAACTTAGGGGGCAGAGCTCATCTTTTTTTTTTTAGTTTTTTAAAAAGTATGTTAATAACTGCATTTTCATTCATAAAATGCAGTGGGAGAAAGAAATGCAAGTATATTTTTTCAGATAACTTCAAAGAACAGATCATGTAAGCACTGGTCTAAATGGACATGAAGGTACTCTTAACATCTGGAGTTGATTAGGAAAAAAAAGAACACATTTTCA
>VMDR010021339.1:0-16907 GCA_007922815.1 Macrotus californicus | reverse complement strand
TTAATCTTTTTTTTATTACTTTATTGTTGTTCAATTACAGTTGTCTGCATTTTCCCCCCACCACTCCACTCGACCCCGGCCAATCCCACCTCCCTCCCTTGTTTCCACCCTCCCCCCTGGTTATGTCCTTGTGTCCTTTATAGTGTTTCCTGGAAACCCTTCCCCCCACTGTTCCCTCCCCCTTCCCCTCTGGCCATTGTTAGATTGTTCTTAATTTCAGTGTCTCTGGTTGTATTTTGTTTGCTTTTTTCTTTTGTTGATTATGTTCCAGTTAAAGGGGAGATCATATGGTATTTCTCCCTCACCGCCTGGCTTATCTCACTTAGCATAATGCTCTCTAGTTCCATCTATGCTGTTGCAAAGTATAGGATCTCCTTCTTTCTCTCTGCTGCGTAGAATTCCATTGTGTAAATGTACCACAGTTTTTTGATCCACTCATTGACTGATGGGCACCTAGGTTGCTTCCAGCATTTGGCTATTGTAAATTGTGCTGCTATGAACATTGGGGTGCATAGGTTCTTTTGGATTGGTGTTTCAGGGCTGTTAGGGTATAACAAATCAAATCAACAGACAAGTGTTGGAGAGGATGTGGAGAAAAGGGAACCCTAGTGCACTGTTGGTGGGATTGTAGACTGGTGCAGCCACTGTGGAAAACAGTATGGAATTTCCTCAGAAAACTAAAAATGGAACTGCCTCTTGACCCAGCAATTCCACTGCTGCAAACTAGTATTTCTTATGATTTTTAAAAAATTAGCTTTGAATGTTTCCCCAAATGGGTTTCATGGGAAAGTTAATTTGGTCTATAGCAGGGTGTCCAACTTTTTGTGGTCTCTGGGCCACACTGGAAGAAGAAGACTTGTCTTGGGCCACATATTATGTACATTGCAGCACGTAATCACACACACAAAAAATCTCATCATGTTCTAAGTAAATTTACAATTTTGTGTTAGGCTGCATTCACAGCCATCCTGGGCTGCATGAGGCCTGTGGGCTGCAGGTTGGACACCCCTGTGTGGGGAAGCCTGTGGTTAATGATGTGCTCCTAGACAGGCCCGGCAGCCGACCTACCACCCTGTTGAAGAAAAGAGAGGCACTGATTAGTTCCTGGACTTATGGTTCCATTAAAACCATTCTAGCAGCCTGTTTACCACCAGAACAAATTCTCGCACTCAGAGTGTGGATGTAGTCATTAAAGTAGCTGAAAGGGCACTGAGTTAGTCCCTGACAAATAGAATATCAATTCAAATTAGATTTTTCTACTTCTTACATTTTTCTTTTTTATATCAGGTTCACACAGGACAAAGTAACTGGGCAATTTACTTTAGCAACTGGGCAATTCTTTTCATCAATGGAGTCTGTTAACTTTGATAATCCGAAGTTCAATGTTTTGGGTATAGATGATTTTACACAACTTTGCCTAAATCATGCCATGCTAAGTAGACACAGATGTAAGTCTGACCAACACTTGGAACCACTTACCATTAAGATTTTTGACCTCTCAGGTGAATGTATGTGAGTGAAGACAACGTGGGAGGCGTTGTAACTAATAGTCCAGAAAGGATATGTAGAACTAGTTCTTCTGGTGAGAAAAAGGCTTCTTTTGTCAAATTTAACCTCTGATACTGAAATAATTATAGATTCATTTGCACTTGGAAGAAATAACTCCAGAGGATCCCGTTTTCCCTTGACCCAGCTTACCAATGGTCACAAGCAAAACTGGCAGCTGTCACAACCAGAACCCCGACACTGATCCAGTCAAGCTCCAGACATTTCCATCGCCATGAAAACCCCTCATGTCGCCCTTCGGTAACCACACTCACTTCCATCTGGGACCCACCTTAACACGTGCAGCCACGATTCTGTTCTCCATCTCCATCTCTTGTCATTTCCAGAATTTGGGAAGGTTTTAGCCATTATGTATTCAAGTAGTTTTTTTTTAGCTCTTCCTTCTTTCTCCTCTCTCTCAGGGACTGTGATGACACAAATGTTAGATCTTTTATTATCGTCCCACATGTCTCTGAGGCTCTGTCGTGGTTTTTTTCCAGCCTGTTTTCTCCTCGTTATACAGATTAGGTAATATCTATTGTTCTGTCTTCCAATCCACTGATTCTCTCCTCTGTCTCCTTCATCCATGGTTCAGCCCATCCACTGAGCTTTTCTATTTCAGTTATTATAATTTTCAGCACTAAAATTCCTATTTGGTTCTTTTTCTTCTTCTTTTTTTCTTTGCTGGATCTTTCTGTTTTTTAAAATTACTATTAAAAACACTTTTGAAATTGCTTGTTGAAGCATTTTTTGCCCCATGGCTGCTTTAAAGTCTTTGGTAATTCTAGAGTCCCCACCATCTTGGCCATCTTGGGGTTGACATCTGTTCATTGTCTTTTCTCATGTAGTTCGAAGTCTTCCCGATTCTTCGTATGGTGAGTGATGTTTTTTATCGAAACCTAAACATTTTCATATTATTTTATGAGACTATGGGTCTTATTTAAAGCATGTGTTTTAACTATGCCAACTTAATGACTCTTAGGCAACAGAAGTCCAGTTTCTCCGCCTTTTGTCTGTTCACAGCAGAGGTGATAGGCTCAACCTTACTGCTGATTCTCCACTTGGCTTCCACTGTCACTGTGGTAGGGGTGTTTCTGTGATCTTGAATGACATCAGGTTGACCAAACAATTCATTTGTTTTTTTTATAAGATGGTTCTAGTAGCACTTAGTTGTCTTTAAAATCATTCAAAACAGTGTTGTTAGATTGTATTGTGACTGTTGCTATATCAGCATGCATTAAAAAAAATCAAAATTGGTAAATTTTTGTGTAGCCATTTCAATATTGAAGATGGAAAAAATAAGCAACATTTTTGGCATATTATGTATATTATTTCAAGAAAGGTACAACCACAACTGGAATGCAAAAAGAGATTTGTGCAGTGTATGGAGAAGGTGCTGAGGCTGATCAAATGTGTCAAAAGTGGTTTGTGAAGTTTTGTCTGGAGATTTCTCACTGGACAGTGCTCCAAGGTTGGGTAGACCAGTAGAAGTTGGTAGTGATCAAATCAAGACATTAACTGAGAACAACTAATATTATACTACATGGGAGATAGCCAATGTTCTCAAAATATCCAAATCAATAAAGTTATTGCTGAGAATGAAAATTTTGTCTTTTATTTTATGGAATAAATGAAGCAGGTGTTTTAGCCAACCCAGTAGTTACACTCCTGACTCTTCACTAGGCCTCCTCTGACACCAGCCTAGCAGGGAGGGGAGAGACACTTGCTTGCTTTCCCATTACCAGGGCAGGTGGGTCTGTAATTGGGTGAGGCTGATCATGGGCCCAGCTGATCATGGGCCCTCACTTGCCCAGGACCCTGATCACATGACCACAATTAATAAGCTCCCACAGGAAGCCCACAATTAGAATTTGGGTGAAACAATTTCCCAAAAGACAGGAACTGGTGCTCCCAGAACCAGAAGGAAAAGGTATTGGGTGGAGAAAAACAGCAATTGCTTAATACATTATTATTCAGTTTCTAGATAACTTAGAATGCTTACTGATTTTTGATCTCTTCAGGGACTGCAGCCTTTTACAAAGGGCAGAAAGAGAAAGTAGAATAACATTCAAATCGTTTTATCCCTTTGTTCAACATTCATTCATTCTGCAAGTACTTATTGAGTGACAACTATGTTAGGAATTATGCTAGATATTGGGAACCCATTGGTGAAAAATGCATCATTCTTTTCGCAAGAATCTTGCAAATCTGTGTTGAAATCAAACGGTTAGGTTTGGAAGCTGGGTAAAAGATGGGAATTTGATTAAAATCATCTATTCGTACAATATCTTAATATTAAAATGAAAACATCAATACACCTTTATTTTAAAAAGAAATAGTGCCTTTCTTTCTTTTTGCCGACCCAAGCTTTTTACACAAGCATTTACAGTGGCTATGGCAACATGTATTTATATATTATAATCGGAAGGAAGAGCTAAGTTAAGTTCCTTTTTGTATTTTGTTTTAAACTGCAATTTCTTAAACTGGTGTGTCATTATCTCCTTTTATGGCAGGCGATTGAGCCTTGAACATATTTACAGCGTTTATTTTTAAAAACATTTTAACTTTCTTTTTATTATTGACACTATTATAGATGTCCCCACCACTCTCCCTATTTTCACACCACAGACTTTAATTTCAAAGGCGATAAATGCAGCCCCTCGCTACAATTTACTTGTCACCATTAGCTTTGCTTTGATATTAGAGATCCTGGAAGGTGACTCAAACCCGCAAAAAGGAAACAGTGACCCCAAGACGAATAATGGCCAGGTCAAGAGAAGTGGCAGAGTTGGGAGGAGAGGCTCTGAGAACCTGAGTCCACCGGGCACTAACTAACTGAGTGACTCTATATACGACACTTTTTTGAGCCTGTTTCTTCTCCTGTCAGTTTCCTGACTTGTAGACCTCCTACGGAAAGCATCAGGGAGATAACATACAAGCAAGCAAGTTGTCAAGGCTACACCAAAGGTCAAGAGGAGCTCCTTTGCCCACTACTTTATGGAGGGCTGCTCTTCAACTAAGTACGCCCCCATAAAAGGGGATGGAAAATCACAAGGGGCAGATAAGCAGACACCACTTTGGGTGAAGATAATGTAGATATCGGCTCATTTCTAGATTGGGCTTATGCTTGCAGGTGGAATCTCTGAAAACACATTTAACTCTTCCAAATTTGTGACATCCATATCTCCTATTTAGGGCCCATACAAGATTTTAATTTCACTAGCAGATATGGGAAGCACATATTATTTGGCCAGGCAGTGAACTAGATGCTAGATACGAAAAGACAAATTACAATTCAGTCCTTAATCTCTTTGCACTGGGGCAGTTGAAATGTTACCAGTACAACACAAAACTATTTAATCCTGCCCTTGACAATAGGTAAGTTTACGATTTTTCTCTTTCAATACACGACCTCTTCTGCACAAGAAAGCTAGATTTCACATTTTTGATACATGATGTTGCATCTTACTTACCTTTAAGAAACTTGTGCCAAAAAAAAGAAGTTACCCAGATAGAATCTGTAGGAAGTCAAATCACTAACAATCTCTTCATATGACTGCAAGCCTTTTAAGAAAGAGGTAATTACAAGAATCCTGGATCTCCATGCAGTTATCATATATGCTTATATATTATACACATACAAGTATCATTATATATGTTTAATTCAAAACATCTAACACCTCTAAGCAGAAACTGCTGTGTGCTTGCCTCCGTGCAAAGAAATTTGCACTGGGAATGTCTGGGTTTTTACTAAGATTCAATGTTATAAAATTCTAGGTATTTACATGGAAAGGAAATAAAACATTAAGAAGAATTTTCTTTTTCCATTTAACGGAGGGTACACCAAAGGGCCATTTTAAGACTCTAGAAGTACCATATAAATCTCCAAAAGAGGTAGTAATGTATTAAACAAAGGGTACACCAACCGCACACACACACAAAAAAAATCACACAACCAGGGAGAAAATACACTTCCTGGCTGGGAAGCTCTTAAAAGTTCTGAGCCAGGAAACCTCCCGCACCAGGGCGGGGAAAGCCTCCAGAGACTCCCGGCTAATTTCCCCTCAAGTTTTCCCTCCCTCTCTCCTCCATTCTCCGCCTCAATTCCCAAACGTGGGACCACAGGAGAATGCCAGCATATATACCTGAAATTCCCAGACACAATGAGACTCTGAGGCATGTTTAGTTTAAACGCCCCCGCACCTAAGCCAGGCCATATTTGCAGGCAAAGCCAAGGGATTTCAAACGACTCCTGGAAGCTCATCCTACAAATTGGGGGCCAAGCCCGTAAAAGAACAATAGTAAAATGCAGCCAAGAGCACGTTCCTTCTCTCAGAGCAGTTCACGGGTGGCGCAAGGGCCTGAACGGAGGTTGGGGCCGGGAGCGGGAGCCCCGAAAAGGAGCGCTGCCCCTTTAAAAGGCCGCGCATCTCCGGGCCGGCCTTCCTCCCCCGGGCTCCAGCTGTGATTGACGCTGGGAGGCGAGAGGAGGCGCCTGGCGCTAACAAAAGTCCGGCCCGCGGGCGAGCTGAGCCGGGCCGCGAGTCTCTGCTCGATCGGGACTTCCGCAACAAGTGGCCGCCGCGCCCATCCCCGGGGAAGCCGCGGGCGCGCAAGGGCGCCGGGAAGAGGTGGCCGAGCCAGGGAGCCCCGGCCACCCGTGCGGCTCAGCGCCCACCGCAGGGGGATCGGGGCGGGCGGATGGGGACCCGGCGGCGGCGGCGCGGCAAGCCTCTGGGCGGCCCCGGGGCGCGGGCTCTCCGCGGCGCTGCGCCCGCCGGCCGTGAACGCGGATTCTGAGAGCTGTGGCTGCCCCCAACCCCACCCGGAGCCATCGGGGGTGCCAGGAGGGAACCCAGCGCCCCCTCCCAACGGAGTGCAGGGGACGCTCCCGGCTGGACATCGGCCCTCGAGCGTGGGGTATGCAAAGCTAACGGTCCCGTCAGACGGGCTTTCCTCGGGCGGAGCGCGCATCGGTGCGCCCCAGCTATGGAGTGTCCCAGGAGACGACGGGCATGACGGCGGCAGGATGGGCGCGAACAATGGCAAACAGTACGGCAGTGAGGGTGAGTGGGCCGCCAGTCCTCGCACTCCCGGATCGTGCCCCCTCCCTTCCCCTCGCCCTCTGGTCTGGGAAGGAAGGTTCTTGCCCGCTGCGATAGCGCACACCCATTTGGCAATCTGTCCGGGCCGTCACCTTTCCCTTTGGCACTGAGTGCTCAGGCGCTCGAGGATGCTTTCCCACCGTGGGGGTCCCTTTAAGCAACTTCCCAGGTTGTCTTCGGGACGGCTCAAGTTGCATTGCTGCCGTGTTTCAGAACGCATGTGCCTCAACTTTCTCATCCCGGGCATCTGGGCTTTAGGATGATGGTTTGGCAGATGGTGGAAGACGATTTTCAAAAATAACGCAGTGAAAACTTTCTCAGGCCTTTGTGCCCCTGTCCCCCGTGCTCTCCTGTACCAGGAAAAACTTCTGGAAGAAGTAGTTAAGTTTCCATTCTCTCTGCTCACTGCCCCTGGGCTGACAGCTTTGTGAAACTGACCACCTCTGGGCCCCATGAGGGGAGCAGTGGCTGGGGGCTTTGTCTGGGTTCCCTCGGGGCTCAAGACGGGCAAAGGACCATCTGTTCCATGGGGCTGGAAATTGCACAGAAATATTGCCTGTCAAGTGGGAACTTGGAAGTTGGAGAAACTTTAAACTCCACCTCCTCCTAAAAGGATGATTGATGGATGTGTGGGTTGGCTTCCCCCTCGCCCCTCCTCCCCCTCTTTGCATAAAACCGTAGTGTTGTCACCCCGTTGATTAACAGCATGCCTCTGATATGCATATGGCAAAGGCATTTTCATAGTTCAAAAGTTAGGAGGGTTGTCTGTCGTGAACTTGGCTGGAGGGGCGTGGAAGAGACAGGGTTGGTTTTACAGCCCGCCCCCAGAGGACAGGCGGTTACAAACCGGGTCCAGCGCCTGCAGACGGGTAGGAATGCAGAATGGCTATTCAGCCTGTGGTGTTTGGGAAACTCCTATCATCCTACTCAAAACTTTGAGCTGTGGCCACAGAATGTAGATGCCTCGCTCCTTTTTTGCGGCTGTGTTCGTCCTCAGCAGCTTTGTGAAATTATAGCACAAACCGACCCTAAAAACCATATCCACAAGAACCTTTTGTTTAAATCATTCTCTCCCCGATCATCATGTTTTGAATTCCACATGTATGTGCGACACATATATATTTCCTTGTCCTGGGCAGTTATGTGAGAGGTTTTTTGTGTGTGACAATTTTCATTTTTAAAAAGATAAATGTTTGTCTTTTTAGATAGCAAATATGAAAGTATGCCAAAAAAGATTATTGGAGAATCTTAGCCACTCCCCCAAACTTCTTGGAGTTTGTGTTTTAAAAATGGAAGAGTAAGCCTTCTTACTCAGAGTTATTACAAAGCTTTCAGGGAATGAAGTGTGTGTGCTTGAATACTCCGGGGGGAAAGGACACCCTAAGAGGTTTGCAGAGTTGCTGCTCTGTGTTCCTGAACAAGACCCCTGCACACTCCCCCTAATCCTCTGCAACTTGTTCTTATATCCCAGTGTTCTCCTATTGTACAGTGTGTGGTGTGTGACGACTTCCTGTCTGAACAGTGGAGTTTTCAACCCTTGGGAGAGAAAAGGAGAGACAGAGCTAATGTTCTCCAGCTGTTATCCGTAAATGCTACCTCTGCATTTTCACTTCGGCTGAAGGGGAATTTTACTGGGATCAGATTGAGATACACTGTGGACGTTGTATAGGAAAAATCTCTTGGGCTCAGCTGATTCAAGGGGACCAATAGGAAGGCTGGGGAGATTAACAGAGTTTTGGCTGGAGAGGGCATGTTGTGCTTGGTTTGCATCAACTCTTCAAACGCATGGGGACCCCTCTGATAGGTGAGGATAGAGAAATGGGAGTGCCGAACCTAGGCAGATCTTTTCTCCCCCAGTTACGTGTGCCGCGTGTCTCCTAAACAAGGCTATGACACACGTGAGTGGGCACGGTCAATTGTGTTACACTGTGTTAGTGGAAGGTAAAATTGTGCAGATGTGCCTGTTGGAATTGGCTGTGTCTGTGCCATTTTTTCTTATCTGAAATGTCCAATCTCAAACAAATGAAGGCAACCTAGACATGGTATCTGTTATCACAGGACGCAGAGTTAAGACAGTTTTAGTAGACTTAGTGCAATTTAGGCATGGTATATTTCAAACATAAAGGGGAAATTATCAATAAATGCATATCCATAGAGTGCAGTGAGATGGCTCAACATTAAAAATCTGCAATTTTATTATATTTTACAGTTGACACCATCATGTCAATATGAACCCCCTTCAATTCTACCAACAGTGTTGTTATTAGAAGGTTTGACACTTCAGCATTTCATATGTAATCTGCTTTCTCTTGCTCCTGGAAAACACCTTTCTTTAAATTAAAACAACAACAAAAAATTATTACTAGACTTACCTTAGCAGGTGAGATGGGGCAGAGGCGTGCTGCTCAGTGTAATCCGGGGCCTCAGCACCACCCGGGACCCATCAGAAGTGCAGAATCTTGGGTTCCTGCTGAAACTACTGGATCATTTATCATGCGCACATTAGAGTTTGGGGAAGTTCGTGTGTAGAGCGCAGAGCATTGACTTGGGAGTCTGGAAATTTGATTCCAGCTTCAACTTAGCTACTGTGACCTTGCTCAA
This sequence comes from Macrotus californicus, assembly GCA_007922815.1. Taxonomy (NCBI): domain Eukaryota; kingdom Metazoa; phylum Chordata; class Mammalia; order Chiroptera; family Phyllostomidae; genus Macrotus; species Macrotus californicus. The sequence goes on along the minus strand of VMDR010021339.1, from coordinate 7,656 downwards.
TTCCCCGAAATCTTGGGGTCTTCTCGAGAATGGGGAAAGAAATTCCTTTCTGGCCTGATTTGTCATGATCTAATCCTTGAGCATGTAGTCATTCATTTTATTTTGCTCTTAAGGGACAATTTATGGGAGGAGATTAGCCTTGTGGGGAGACATGTTATAATAAATAGGGAAGTTAAGATTCTGATCGCCAAGACGTCAGTAAATGCCCCTCTTGCTTCTGTCATTCTGTTCGTCCCTCACCTCTGTCTTCCTCACTCATTTTCACCTCCTCTCCTCACTTAATGAGTTCTGAATCCCCTGCTTTTTTCCTTGTCATTCAACAGTAAGTGTTTCCAAAGTGTTTTGTTTTCCTAAATACTTCGTGAACATTTAGGTTAATGATTTAATTTTCAACTTTTACACAAACTAGGATTTTGCTCCAGGAAAAAGTTACGTTAACATTCCTGATCACGAGTTTTCTAGAGTGTGTTCTGGTAAATTTTTCAATAGGGCTGTTTCTTTTTCCTTTATCTTCTTTCATAAAGTGTGAGTTTCAGCCCCTGTTAAGCCAAATAAACAAATCTCTCTGTTCAAGTAGGAAGAGAAGAGCTGCCTTCCCTGCCTTTTAAGGTTTCTGAGCCTCACCCTCACTTACTCATTGGGTTCATCATTATGTTTATTCTACTCCAGCAGGTCTGAGACAGTAAGAGTTACATTGCTAGCAGCTCCTTTGCAGAATCCCGCCTGTTACTGAATTGCAGCTGATGAGGCCACAGTGATGGTGTCTGACCCTTGGTAGCTCTGCTACTCTATCAAGAGCCTTGGGTTCCTTTTTACAATCTCAGATCTGTGATGTCACATATGAGGAGAGCCAGTGGCCTGAGCATGTAAATCATCACAAATCTATCACCACCTTGGGAAACATATCTTGAAATAATAATGATGATGGCAGCTAGCATTTATTAAAAGCTCACTATGTCCAAGCATGATTCTAAGCCCTTGACATGTGCTGACTCACCTAATCCACACGACCCATGGGGCAGGCGCTGCTCAGGTCCCCATTTTACGGATGGGGAAACACAGCTTCAGAGGGGATGGTCATTTCCCAGGGTCCTGCAGCCAAGTGTAGGTGGAATTGGGACTCAGGGCCAAGTCAGTCTAAGCCAAGTCCTTTATTCATTCATTCAACTAATACATGTTGATTTATTTCCTACTATCTGCTGGGAATTATTTAGATTCTTGGGATATATTAGTAAACAGATAAAGATCCTGTCCTCATCAATCTTACCCTTGTGTGTGTATGTGCATAGGGAGGGGAAGTAAAATAATTAACGTGTACACACACACACAATGATTCAGTAAACCATGTGACACATTCCAAGTGGCTAAATTTTCTGAACAAAGAAAATCATCAAGTTAAGATTATTGGGAGTTAGGAGGAAAAGGGTTTTGCGATTTTAATTAGATTGGTCACTGTGGGCTGTATTGAAAAGTTGGCATGTAGACCATGACTTAATGGATGTGACGGACTGACTTTGAAGGACCCAGGGGGCCTGGTGACTGTTACTGTGAACCACTGTGTTATACCGAGGTGGGTATGCTTTATGCTGAAGGGCATAATCATCATTTTATGCAAGGGTGGCATCATCGGTCTTCAGCTGTGATGGGACAAAGTCAGTCTGGCCACTGAGGGTGTGTGTGCGTGTGTTTGCCTAGAGCCTTTGTAAATGTGTTTAACCAATTATGAGAGGTACATTGTGGCTGCTTTTGGGGGGGAAAAAGGGGAGCCTAGGACATGCTCTTCTTTTTTCGACGGGCAGATGTTGCCTGATTTACTGGATATGTAACCTCCGAAGGCCTCTGTAATTCTTAGCTAGAAGTGTGTCTTTGTCTCTCATCTTCAATAAATAATTTTATTCTGATGAAAATCAGAAGATAAGCAATACTGATTTAACTGTTCTGTTCGAATCAAAGCATTAGTGTAGCTAACAATACCATCTGTGGTCTAACAATGAGAAGGTATTTTCAGAGATTTGAGGAATCCTTTTGCGTGTTTAAAACAAGAGAAAGATGGGAAACCCGTTTCAGTGCAGTAATGGATAGAGACTCTCCTTCTGGCATTACTGTTACTTTATGATTGCCCCAAATCATGTAAGCTCTACTAAATTTGCAGCAAGACCCTTAATTGTGTTTATGTTCCACGTCTTGAGTAAATGTTTCCACTTTGCATAGGAGACATTTATTTGGTATTATTGGTTAGTGCTTTTTGAACCGAAGCTACAAATTGGCTAGAACCACAGAGTGCTGTGAGTCAGCCAGAGCAGCACGTGGTAATGAAGTCCGTATCAGCTGACCTTTCCCAGAATGTAGTTATACTTTTTCTTCTGGTTATAGAAATTTAGACGACTTCTTCCATTTGCTCAGTGTGTTAAATCTCTAGATAGAACAAGACTTGCTCTAAAAGTTTAGTGTCTAACTGAGAAGCCAGGCAGGGAGGCCAGTGATTTCGGAGCAAGGCGATCAGCGCTCATTCACAGGAGGAGCCCACTTCCGCAAGGTGAGCGTGGCTGTAAGTGATAAGGGGCAAGTTTACGTAAGAATAGAGCTACTCTCTAAACAATGACAGTGCTGGATGGTGTCTGCGGTTCCCAGAATACCGAAAGGATGCACATGTGTTCTAATACAACCACAGTAACAAAGCAGGTAAATTGGAGGAGCCTGTACCTTTGGGGAAAGCTGGACGTTTTGTTGAGGGACTTTCTCTAATTGTTCCCTCAAATCTTCATATTCTGTTTTTCATGTGGCTTATTTCATGAGAAGTGATTCCTATAACACAGGGTATTCCTATAACTCTGTAAGTGAGAACCTTGGGGAGCCCCAGAGGAGGGGTAGGGATACCCGACTGGCCTGGCTTCTGCCCGCGCTTGCTATACTGCACTGACAAAGCGTGTGGGCAAACACTTTCAAAATATGCTCCTTGTCCCCAAAACTACAGCTCTCACAGTTTGGACATGCCTAATCATTAACCATTTGAATTTTCTTTGCTGATGCAATATACACACTTGGTCAACATTTCCCCTGTTCCATGGTTGAAGAGGTGGAGACTGTCTGTAAACCTTCACTTGCTTGTGCATTAGGTGTACTCATTCCATCAATTCCTATTTAAGTTCTAAACCACAAGCAAAATGAAAAACAGTTCTTAACAATGTGTGAACACGTCACTTTAGAAGCCCTGAACAATGTGTGGAAATGTTACTAAAATCTATATATGTTTTTTGTTTCCCACCCTCTCTGTGGTAAATTCCTTTGCTGCACTCCCCCGCCTCCCCAAGTAGATGTAGCGGTGGAAAGAGAATCAAAATTTCTGGGGAAAAATGTTAGGAACTTTTCTTATGCTTGTAGGTTGACCTGGCTGGAAGGAGTCCTCTTTTTGGCAAGGTGGAGTTAGGAAAAGGCTCTTTACAGGTGCAGTTGAACCTCTTGGCCCAATAGAATACTTGAGTCAAATTGTGGGGGCATCTGAGTTCAATTGAAGACTGAGGCTGGGTCTTCCAGCTGTCAGTGGAAGCTCCGGCCTCAGGAAGAGGAAGAACAGGCCTGCCACTGAGGATGGTGTGGGGGGAAGAACAGAAGGACGAGGAGAGGGAAGAAGGGAACAAGTTCAGTGGATGGGAATTCCGGCACTGATTGCCTTCAAATGTAAAGAGCAGCCTCAAAGTTGTACCCACCTCTTTTCTTCTTAAAATTACCTTAGCTCTCATAACAGAAAGGATTAATCATAGATATTTGGTCAGTGTGGCTATTTCCAAATTAATTTCATTTTTGGTCACTTTAATAATAGTAGTTAATGATTCCTGAGCACTTAGGAGGCGCCACCCCTCTGAGCACGTCCACACGCCTGCTAATTGGTTTTTGCTTATGTCCCAAATCACTGATTTGATTCTCAGCTTTATCCACTCTACTGTTTCCCTGTGAATTGTTCTTTATTTCTTAATGTTCTTAATTAGTGTATCCTTCATTTCTGACTGGATCTTTTTTATGCTGCTGAGGTCCTCACTAAGTTCCTTGAGCATCCTTATAACCAGTGTTTTGAACTCTGCATCTGAGAGATTGCTCATCTCCATTTGATTTAATTTTTTTTGGAGTTATGATCTGTTCTTTCATTTGGACCATGTTTCTTTGTCTTCTCCTCATTTTGGCAGCCTCCCTGTGTTTGTTTCTATGTATTAGGTAGAGCTGCTTTGACTCCATGTCTTGGTAGCATGGCCTAATGTAGTAGGTGACCTGTAGGGTCCAGTGGCATAGCCTTCCCTATCACCCAAGCTGGGTACTTGAGGTGCACCCTCCATTGTAGGCTGAGTACACCCTCCTTCTGTAGTTGAGCCTTCACTGCTGTTGGCAGATGGATGGAAGGGAGTTACCCAGGCCAGTCAGCTGCAAGGACTGTCTGTGACCACTGACCACCAACCTCTGCCTTCTGTGGAGGATCAGCTGTGCAGGAGCAGGGTAGTGGTGCTCTGATGTGTTTTGTAGCTGTCGACTAGGTGTGCTGGCCCTGGGGTTTCTCCAGGTGGTGCAGACCAAGGTTAGCCCCTACCTGTGTTTTGCGTGCAGCTACCCTGCCTGTGCTATAAAGCAATCTGAGATGGCTGTTACTTGTGCTGGGTGTGAAGATTCTCAGGTGAAGCCAAGGTATGAGTCTAGGCTGGCTGCTGCTAGTGCTGAGCCTGTGGCTCCCTGAGGCCAGCTATTGCTTGTTTGAAAGAATTTAGGAAATTGTGAAGCCTGAATGAAGACCATCCATTGATATAGAAAAGCAGCTTGGGTGGGCCCCTAAGTTGGGTGGGGCAGAGTCTCTGGGGATCTCCTAGGCAGGTGAAAAAGTGTTAGCCAGGTTGATGGAGTCTCAGGTATGGTACCAGCTTGCCAGCTCTATGAAGAGAGGGTTTAGGAAAGGGACAATGGCCTCTGCTCACCTTGATGCCAGACACTTCAGTTCCTCCCTTTATGCCACTGGCACCTTTCAAGCTGCTACCCTGGGTGCTGGAGCTCAGCAGGAGTGAGTCTGAGTAGATGTGTCCATATGTGGGCCCTTTTAGAGGAACTGCTTGGGGCTCCCGAAGTTTCTTCCTCGACTCAATCTCAACTGATTTTTGCAGCCAGAAGTTGTGGGGAATTATCTTCCTGGTATTGACACCCTGGGCTGGGGGACCTGGTGAGAGACTGGGACTCCTCACTCCCAAGATATCACTCCTGAATTTTTATCCACCACACATGTGTGAAGGACCAGCCTGTTTCACATCTGCACCCCTCCTACCAGTCTGTATAGATGTGGTTTCTTCAATTTTGTAGTTGTCTGATTTCCATTCAACTCGATTTATAACGGTTGTGAGTGACGGTTGTTCTATATTTTAGTTGTAGTTTTGATGTGATTGTGTGAAGAAGTGAGCCACGTCTGCCTATGCCGACATCTTGACCGGAAGTTGATGATCCAATTTTAAAGATGTCAGCATGGCAGCATAGAGACAGCCTAACCCCTGCCCAGGGCACACAGCTGGTGGGTGGCCCAGTCATGCCTGAAATCCCCACGGTTGTGCTAGACTCTGTGCCCTCTCCACTGGGCCCATGACCCTGTCTACCTTGTCGTTGTTGCAGCCAAAATTCTCCTCAGTCTTTGTTTTGTTTGCTTTAAAGACTTACAGTGATGGAGAAGTAGACTAACCAACCAACCAACAAACAAAAAAGTTTTATGGATTAGGTGACCAAAATGACATCTTTGGAAGGAAACTTTTAACTCCTATTACCTGTTTTCCCAAGGACAAATTAACTGCTCATTAGGAACAATCTACTGACAAATTGGCAGGCAATCTAATGTCTATAATAACTTTAGTGCATGAAAGAATTAGCATACTTTTAGAGTCTACAGAGCACAGGGTAGACCTGAGAGGCTCTCCTCCTGATCCTGCAAAGGGTTCTGAACTTTTAATAATCTTTGTTCTGAGGTAGCCTTGGTACCTGCCCACATGTCAAAGCTAATGAAAGACAGAGAAAGGTGCACTCATTTTCTTTCTTCGGTAAATATAATTCCTGTCTTTCATTTACTTCTGGTTTCAAATCTATGGATTTGAGACAGCCATTAATCTGGGGAATTATTCCAATGTCTACTTGAGAATTTGCCGTTTTCTTTGGCCTGTCCGTGGGAGATTTCTTCATGGGTTTGTCCATGAAATTGCTTGGGAAACTATAAAGCATTTCAGAAATTAACCTCATTTATCATCACAGGGACTGTGGGAAGGGTGTCCATCATTGTCCCCAGTTTAAAGGCGAGGTAACTGAGGCCTTAGAAGATGAAATGACTTGCCTTGATTTTCTAGTGAAGATTAGGCGAGATTGTTCCGATTTTGAATTTAGTACACTTTCCTTGATGCCATCATTCTGAGTGCTATAGGAACACAAGGATATAGTCTCGCCAGAGGATTCTCACCAGGTGTCCTTGAGGATTTTAAGTGGCTTACACCCCAGGGTGAAAGTGGGGGTCTGCATATACATGTCCTTTCATTGCTTTTGCATCTCTCCTTGAGGTGGTGGTCATCTCGGACCACAGAGCTATGCACATTGATAAATGTGGTATAATGAGACTGCAGAGTGAATTATTCGATAAATGTTCCTGACAAAATGGTGCCATTCATTAGAGTGTACTTGCTAGTCCATAAACTCAGCTGGGGCTTTGAGGAGGTGTTTCTGTCCTCTGAAAACCTCTGCTGGCAGTGATAGTTATTTTAGTGCCGGGGAGGTCAGAGGATCAACTCTAAAATCGGAACCCTCGGCATCACAGGAGTCCTGATTCTCTTCACTCTTGTGTGCTTTGCTGTTGAGCAACCACATTCCTTAGAGGTCTTTGGAGAAGGGTCTGTGTCCTAGGGCAGGCCCTTTAGGACGAGTTGATATCAGAAGTCATCGAGGTCCATCCATGCTGTTGCAAAGGGTAAGAGTTCCTTCTTTTTTACAGCCATGTAGTATTTCATTGTGTAAATGGATCACAGCTTTTTTATCCATTCATCTACTGATGGGCACTTTGGCTGCTGCCGGATCTTGGTAATTATAAATAATGCTGCTGTTATGTGGAATTTAATGAACAAAGCAAACTGATAAACAAAATAAAAACAGAAGCATCGATACACGGAGCAGACTGACAGATCTCAGAGGTGAGAGGAGTGGGGGCCACTGGAAGAGATTAGTCAGTGAGCGTTTAGGCATAGCCCGTGGACACAGACAACAATGTGGTGAAGGCCTGGGGGTGGGACGGGGGGAGTGGGGCAAAGTGGGGCGGGACGGGGGAAGTGGGGCACATGTATAATAGTGTCAACAATGAAAAAAAAGTCATTGAGCTTCCTTCATGGTTGTGCTAGAAATCCATCTTGTTCATTTAGCTTTAATTGCTTTACTTTTTATTCACTATCTTATATTTTAATTTCTGATTTTTCTGTTCTTTTGTATTTATTCATTGCTCATCCTATCACAGGCTCACCATGACATAAATATAACCCAGTTCCCATAGTAGGTCCTCAATAAATCTTTTGTTAAACAATTAAATGAAGAAGAATCTGAAGTCATGATCTTTATTGGTCTAAAAAAAACTTATGAAAACTCTATTATGTTTTCAGTGAGCTTTTTTTT
>VMDR010021338.1:0-16920 GCA_007922815.1 Macrotus californicus | reverse complement strand
TTGATTAAAATTTTATTTTTCTTTCCCCAAGATATACTTTTGAAATATGCAGAGATTGTGTGATTGACTGTATTACTATTTATGTATCCCCCATGTTTGGTCATGGAATAGACATGAGAATCAAGTACCCCCTAATTAGAAAAAAAAATTGTAGTTGAAATTAATTTAGTGCAATGTTGGTTAAAGCTAATATACTTAAAAAGATCAGCATCACAGATTACATTTAATTTAAAACAGCAACTACTGAAGGGATGTATGATGATTGATTATATAATGTCTTAAAACATTATTGCAATAATTGGAGAAAAATCAAAGTGATGAAAACAGGAAGATCAGGATTAATTTACTCACCTGTAGGATTTTAAATTCATACGTATGTACCTTGGATAAGTTATGGCCATACACGCACTGATTCTGAAAGACTATTACAGATAATAAAGTTGGGAGTCTAAAGCAAAGAGTGGTTGAAAGGATCTTGTTCATGTTAAAAATCCTCTGTGCTAGCAGATGTTACTGAACTAAAGGAGTCCATTTATCTGTGAGTATCAAAGCCCAATAAGACATGAATAGGAGTTTGCAACAAAGTAAGGGTTTATTTTTAGGAAGTGGACAATACCTGGAGACAGGTGAGCACCCCTATGGCTTCCAGAGGATGGGTTATATAATGGGAAAATCATCAATCATGGTGACTAAGGGAGTTAGGGTCATGGTCAGGTGTTGGTCCCTACTGATTGGTCGGCACTAGGGTAGAGAGTCATTGAACATTGCATCTGGTTCTGATGTTAGCCCTGGTGCCACTTTGTCTGGTTTTGCTGCTTTTCTGGGCATGGAGCTAAAACACAACTGAGGCCTAGATGTTATCTCTAGTTTGACTGAAATCTGTCTCTGTGGTCATCAGATCAAAGGCTTGGTTCCTAAGATTATTTGGTGCTAAGTCCTGAAGGCTCAATGATTTAAGGGAGTGGACATGCAAGGGAGAAGGAGACAGATGAATCAGGGTGCTGGATGAGGCCGGTTTGAATCAAAAGCAATTAAAAGAGAAAAGTTCATGTTAAAGAAATAAAGTTTCTGCATGGTTACACAGAGAAAAATTTACTACCCAGGTCAAGATGAATATGTTAATGGCCAGGGAATGTTGCAGAGCTTACTTTTAAATGGTGGCAAGTGTGCTTAAATTACAAAATAGAACCAGAGATATGGAAATAAAGAACAAATGGACAGTGACCAGAGGGGAGGTTGGAGGGGCATAACAGGGGAAAGAAAGGGAAAGGGCAAATAAAGGAACATGAATAGAGGACTCATGGACACAGACAATGGGGGGGATTGACTGTGGGAGAGGGGGGATGGGGTGGGGGTGAGCAATGGGGAAAAAGGCAGGACAACTGTAGCTGAACAACAATAAATAAAAAAAATCACAAATGATCTGTACAAAGGAAAAAATGTATAAAATATAATGCATTCTATCAACATGATTCACTACTTGGAGAAGTGACAGTGCAACTCAGTTAATGATAGAAAGAACCTAATCTATATATCTATATATCTATATCTCCATATCTATCTATATATATTATACCTGCTTATTTTATTAAAAGCAGGCATTCCTAGGCATGCCCATGCACTCAGACACAGACACAAAGCAAAAGCTAGGAATGTAGAATCTTTTGGTTAGGTTTTCATAATTTGTTGTTTAACTTCCTGATTCCAGGGGTAATTAACCTCAAACCTATTAATACGGAGACTGAGTGCATGCAAGGCGGGAGAAACTGGGAGCAATGCCTCTCATTTGACTAATTTAGAGCCAGATGGAGGTCTTCCTGACTGATGTTATTTGCAACTATCACTTCATTTTAAACAACCAAATAGATTAGAGTTGGGAAGAGCTCAAATTTGAAATGAGCAATAATGGGAACATTAATGTCTCACTATATTGGAGAAGGATGGTTTTATTTTGCTGCAACCAGCAATTTTAAAAATTAAAGCTAAATCCAATTAATTCAAAGTTGGCAAATGACCAGTCAATTACTCTCTCTAATACTTGCTTTAATTGTGATGGTTTTCTTTTTTAAGTCAAATCCTCAGTATATCTCCAATTCCAATTTTATGGCTCTGAAGATGTGCCAGTGACCTCTGGCCTTGTCATTTACTTCTTCTCCCAAAAGATTTTAGATGTATTAGTTGTAACACCGACTCAGTTCCAAATGCATAAACTACAGGGCATGATGACGTTAAAGAGGTGCAATGACTAAACTTTTCGCTAACCCATTCCTTTAATAAATTCCATGAATAATAATCGCTTCTTGGCCTTTTGGCTAAGATCAAGTATAATAAATTCCATGAATAAAACCTAAACGACTTAGAATGATATTCAGGCTTGTTTCTCCTTCACAGGCTCATTGTTCACCTTATGTCCTTGTGTACAGGTCACATTAGACTTCTTTTGAATTAATTTATTTTCCAATTGGAAGTTGACATGCAATATTATATTACAATCAGGCATACAATATAGTGATTAGACATTTATGTAACTTACAATGTGATTACCTCGATAAATCCAGTACCCATCTGGCACCATTCATAATTATTAAAATTTTACTGACTATATTCTTTATGCTATACTTTACATCCCTGTGACTATTCTGTAACTACCAATTTGTACTTGTTGATCACTTCACCTTTCGCACCCACCTTGCCAACCACCTCTCATCTTGCAACTATCCATTGGTTCTGTTATCATGAGTTCTTTTTTATCCTTTTGTTCATTCACTTATTTTGTTTTTGGATTCCACATATAAGTAAAATCATATAATATTTGTCTTTCTCTGTCTGACTTATTTCACTGAGCATAATACCCTCTCAGGGGTGTCCAACCTTTTGGTGTCTCTTGGCCATACTGGAAGAAGAAGAGTTGTCTTGGGCCACACATTAAATACATTGCAATATGCAATAAAAAAAATCTCATAATGCTTTAAGTAAATTTACGATTTTGTGTTGGGCCACATTCACAGCCATCCTGGGCTGCATGCAGCCCACAGGCCACAGGTTGGACACTCCTGCCTATGTCCATCCATGTTATGACAAATGGCAAGATTGTATTCTTTCCTATGGCTAAGTAATGTCCCATTGTATATATAAGCTACCTCTTCTTTATCCATATTCATCTATGCATCACAAAGTGTAGGAGTTCCTTTTTTCTTTCTGCTGCACAGTATCCCAAAGTATCAATGTACCATGGTTTTTGATCCACTCATTCACTGATAGGCACTTAAGCTTTTTCCAAATCTTGGCTATTATAAATAACGCTGCTATGAATACAGGGGTGCATAAGTTCTTTTGAATTGGTGTTTCGTGATTCTTAGGGTATATTCCCAGCAGTGGGATCACCAGGTCATAAGGCAGTTCCACTTTTAGTTTTCTGAGGAAATCCCATACTGTTTTTCACAGTGCCTGCACCAGTCTGCATTTCTACCAAGAGTGCACTAGGGTTCCCTTTTCTCAACATCCTCACCAGAACTTGTTGTTTGTTGATTTATTAATGATAGCCATTCTGACAGGGGTGAGGTGATATCTCATTGTGGTTTTAATTTGCATCCCTTTGATGGCTAGTCATGTCGAGCATCTTTTCATATGTCTATGGGCCATCTGTATGTACTCCTTGGAAAAGTGTCTATTCAGGTCTTTTGCCCATTTTTTTAATTGGGTTGTTTGTCTTCCTGGGATGGAGTCATGTGAGTTCTTTATATATTTTGGAGATTAAACCCTTATGTGATATATCATTGCCAAATATGTTCTCCCATACAGTCCTTTCCATTTTCATTTTGATGGTTTCTTTAACCATGCAGAAGTTTTTAAATTGATGTAGTGCTATTTGTTTATTTTTTCCATTATCTCTTGCCCTAGGAGATATATTGGCAAAAATATTGCAAAATGGGATATTTGAAACTTTCTTGCCTATGTATTCTGCTAGGACTTTTGTGGCATCATGACTTATAGTTAAGTCTTTTATCCAGTTTGGGTTTATTCTGGTGTATGGTGTAAGTTGGTGGTATAGTTTCACTTTTTTTTTGGCATGTAGCAGTCTAGTTCTCCAAACACCATTTATTGAAGTGACTACTTTTACTCCGTTGTATGCTCATGCGCCCTTTGTCAAGCATGAATTGACCAGGAGACATGGATTTATTTCCGGGTTCTCTATTCTGTTCCATTGATCTATGCGTCTGTTCTTATGCCAGTATCAGCCTGTTTGATTAGAGTGGCCTTGTGTATTGTTTAATATCAGATATTCGGATCCTTCCAACTTTATTCTTCTTTCTCAAGATTGCTGAGGATATTCAGGGTCTTTGGGGGTTCTATATAAATTTTTGGAGTATTTGTTCTAGATCAGTGAAATTTGCCATTGGTATTTTGATAGGAATTGCTTTGAATCTATAGATTGCTTTGGATATTATAGACATTTTAATGATGTTAATTCTTCTAATTCATGAACATGATATATGTTTCTGTTTATTTGTATCTTCCTCAATTTCTTTCTTCAGTGTTCTATAGTGTTCTGAGTACAGGTCTTTTACCTCCTTGGTTAAATGTATTACTAGGTATTTTATTTTTCTTGTTGTTATATTAAATGGGATTTTTTTTCCAGTTTCTCTTTCCGATACTCCATTGTTGGTATAAAAAATGCCATCAATTTCTGAATATTGACTTTGTATCCCACTATTTCTATGGATTATATTTTTACTTTCTTTTTTTTTAAAGATTTTATTTATTTATTTTTAGAGAACGGGGAAAGGAAAGAGAAAGAGGAGGAGAGAAACATCAATGTGTGGTTGCCTCTCACGTGCCCTCCACCGGGAACCTGGCCCGCAACCCAGGCATGTGCCCTGGGAATTTCCTGACTGGGAATCAAACCGGCAACCCTTTGGTCCACAGGCCCACGCTCAATCCATTGAGCTACGCCAGCCAGGGCTATTTTTACTTTCTTGAAGCACAAAAGATTTACTTTGGATAAAGTCCAATTTATCGATTTTTTTCTTTTGCATTATACATTTTTAGTATCATACTTCAGAAACAATTGCCTAATGCAAAATCAGGAAGATTAATGCCTATGTTTTCTTTTAGAATTCCATAATTTCATCTCCACAAATGTAGGCCTTTGATGTACTTTGCATTGTTTCATATGTGGTGAGGAAAGGGTCCAACTTTATTCTTTCACATGGGGATATTTACTTGGCCCAGCACCATTTGTTGAAAAACAAATACTTTTTCCATTAAATGGTCTCAACATCTTATAAAATTCAACTGATATGTTTTTATCTCTGGATTCTCAATTCCATTCTATTGATTAATCTGTCTATCCTTATGCCTGTACCACACACAAGATTAATGAACTTTGAAATAAGATTTGAAATTGGAAAGTATTTCGGATCTGCTTTTTTTTTTCATTAAATTTTAGGATAAGGTTGCTAATTTCTGTTAAGAGGGACAACTGGGATTCTAATGGGAATTACACTAAATTTGTAGATGGGTTTGGGAAATATTGCCATATGAAAAATATTAAGTCCTCCAAGACATGAACATAGAATGTCTTTCTAACTAAGTCATCATTTCGAGGCTGTTTTGTAGTTTTTGGTGAACAAGTGTTGCTCTAATTTTGTTTAATTTACTCCTAAACATTTTACCTTTTCATGCTATAATAAACAAAATTGTTTTTTAATTTAATTTCGCATTGTTTGCTGCTAGAATATAAAAATACAATTTATTTTTATATATTGACCTTGTATCTTACATCCTCACTGAATCATTTATTAACTCCAAGGTTTTTTTTGTTTGCTTGTTTGTATGCAGATTCTTTAAGATTTTCTGTATGGGAGACCATGTCATCTCTAAATATAGTTTCACTCTTTCCTTTCACATCTGGGTGCCTTTTCCAGCCTAACTGTTCTGTCTGTAACCTCCAGCACAATGTTGGGTAGAAATGTTGAGAGCAGATCTACTTGTCTTGTTCCTGATCTTAGGAGGGAAAGCTTTCAGCTTTTCACTTTTTGGTGTGATATTAGCTCTGGATTTTTTGTAGTGCCTTTTACCAAGTTTAGAAAATTCCCTTCAACCCCTACTTTGTTGAGTGTTTTTATTATAAAAGAGTGTTAGATTTTGTCAAATGTTTTTCCTCAGCTATTGAGATGATGTTTTGTTCTTTATTCTGTTAATATGATGTATTACACTGACTGACTTTGGTATGTTAAACAAACCTTGTATTTCTAAGAGTAATTCCATTTGGCCATGGTGTATGACCCTCTGTACAAATTACTAAATTCAGTTTGGTAGTATTTTACTGAGAATTCTTGCATCTAAATCTATAGTGGATATTGTTCTGTAGTTTTCTTGTTATGACATTGTCCAGTTTTGGTATAAAGCAAATACTGGCCTCGTAAAATGCATTGGAGAGCATTGTCTCCTCCTTTATTTTTTTCAAGAGTTTCTGAAGAATTGGTGTTTTGGGGTTTTTTTTCAAAGATTGTGTTGAAGTAAATGGTGATGTCATCTGGTCTTGAACTTTTTGGGAATTTTTTTTAAAAACACAAATTCAATATTCTTACGTCTTATAGGTCTATTCCACTTTTTAATTTGGATTTGGTGCTTTGTGTCTTTCTAGGAATTTGTCCATTTTATCTAGGTTGTCTAATTATTGGCATATAATTGTTCATGGTATTCTTTTATAGTATTTTTAGTTCTGTGAGGTTAGCAGTAATGGAATTTGATTAGATATATTTTTAAATTTAGAAATAAGACACAAATATTTTATCACATCTTTATTATGAAGAGCCATGAGGTAGGAAGACTTCTTTGGCAGAATTCAGGGTAAAGTAATAGTAATAATAACATATACACCAAATATTGAACACCAACAAGAATTAACATCTAGAAAGAACTTTACTCCAGTGAGTGGGCATGACAGCCAATATTTCCAATAAGTGTATTATAACGCGGGAGTTTAGCCTGTTTTCAAGAAGCATTTTTGACAGTGGTTGAGAGCATGGAAGTGCCTGGGTATAAGTGAGCAGTGGCTTTAATTCTGGTCCAGAGTGGGAACTTCAAGGATCAAGTATAGGATTCTACTCTAATAGTACATAATACAAAAACAAAACACCTTTCAGAATCATAATGAATATGAAATCACTGAGCAGAAATTTGACTGAAATATAGTATATGAGAACTGGAAGAGAGGAAAAACTGGATGCAAAATCCAGGGTCTATTAAAGATAATGCAAAATTAAATTAGCAGTGTCCATATAAGAAAAAAGAGAAAAGATTCTCTAAGCCTAATGATGTTTTAAGCAGCAGGAAGCCAGACTCTTAGAATTCAGACCAGAGGAAGAAACTATAAAGAAAAAAGGTTTTGGCCTTAGTTTGAAGAGTAGACTCCTTAGCCAACAGGGACTCTTGGTCATGATAAATGATTCTAAAGTCACCTCCTGCCTTCAGCTACCATGGTGCTGGGAGCTGTAAAGGTGAGACAGCATTCTATCAAGGGTCAGGACCTCCATGTGCCACTATCATTTAAACAAACATTTCTCTTTTCCATCTTAAAACAACAAATATTTACTAAACTACCCATTAAGTCTTCCCCCTATTGTCTCTAAGTTTCTCCATCCCATCAAGGCCAAATTTCCTGAAATAATTTCCTGCCTCCAGTTCTTTACCACCTATTTAGTCCTATCTATTTCAACATTACTTTCACCTTCATCTTTCCACCTCCACCAAAACGGCCCTTTTCAATAATCTCCTTGACACTAAACCCAGTGAACACTTTTCAGTCCTCATTTTCCTAGATATCTTTGATGAATCACTTTGGTTGACCACATTCTTATCACCGAAAAACCCCCTGGTTTTTTCCTATTTTGCTAGTCATTCTTTTTTAGTTTCTATTATAATTGCCTCCACTCCTGACCTTTAAAAGATGAACTTTCTCAGGATTTGGTTCCAGATTCTCTTTTCATGCCATGTTTCAATCCTTTCCAGGTAATACATGACTTTAATCACTACCTACATGCCAGTGACTTCCAAATGATTCCCTATGTCCTCACCCTTCTTCTGAGTATATACTGTATTTATTTCTTTTTTTTTTATTGAATCCACAGAGAGAGGAAGGGAGAGAGAAGGAGAGGGAAAGAAACATCAATGTGAGAGAGAAGCATCAATCGGCTGCCTTTTGCACATGCCCCAGTTGGGGTCCAAACCTCCACCCAGGCCTGTGCCTTGACCAGGAATCAAACTGGCGAACTTTTGGTTCATGTGATGATGCTCAACCAACTAAACCACACTGGCCGGAGCTATACACATATTTCTTACTAGCTTCTCAACTATGTCCAAAACTGAGCTACTCATTTTTCCTGTTTCACTTAACTTCTAATGTTTACTCTCTGAGGAAGTAACATGACCATTTATCCAGATACTCATTCAAGAAACCCCTTTTTCTCCCTAACTCCCCATTGTTTCCAACCAATTGCAAAGTTCTTTCAATTGTCCTCAAACATTTTTCCAATCTTTTCACTTCTGTCTTGCCACCTCCCTAGATTAAGAAGCTATCACCTGCACTATTGAAATATCCGTGTTCCCAAGTCTCTTCTTACCCACTCTTGTTGCCCTTCGATCCATTTTCCATGAAGCTTTTAGAGTAATCTTTTGGAAATGCACATACCAGTCTGTAATACTCCTACTTAAAGTCCTTCAACTCTTTTCTGTTACACGTGGGATAAAGGTTGAAAACCATAAAATGGTCTATAAGGTTCTGAATTATCTACCTGTAGCTACATCTGCAATTTTGTCCGGACCCATGTTTCCCTGACCACAGTTTAGCCACATTGACCTTCTTTCAGTTCTTCAAAAGTGTCAAGCTACTTCCTGCCATAAGGACTTGGCACCTGCAGGGAGGCACACTCCCCTCTACACATGCACGCACACATGCATGCACAAACAATCCATCTTAAGCTTCAGTTAAAATGATCACTTCCTAAGGAAAATCTCTGGTTTTTCCAAACTAGGTGGGTCTGCCTGTCATGGTCTCTCACTGCCTTCTGTATTTACTGAAGAGTTCATGTCTCAATTCTAAAGTCAATTGTTTATGTATGTTTTTGTGCATCGTCCGTCTGCATCACACTATTCAATTCAATATGCAATGGTTTTTGGTGGCCTGGTTCATAACTATATTCCCAACAACCAAAAGAGTTCCTGGACCATAGTGGCCCCTTGCAAAATCTCTAATGATTAAACAAATAAAAAATGAAGTAGGATAGAATTGTAGCTCTGTTTGTGCTTGGGTTCCCACGATGACTGGGACCAATTCAAATTCCACCTGCTAGAGGGAAGAAGGTTCCTGACTATTCTAGACTCCGAAGAGGGCTCCCCAAGAAAAGTGGAAAGAAAAATGTCTCTAAAACTAGGCAGGGCTGATTTCTAATTCAGAGTTTTGGTACACAGAGGCAAAAGAACAACGAAAAGCAAAGCCTGGCATTTTTTTTTTTCTCCCAAGTGGAGGAATTCACTGACTTTGAGGAAGTGAGGTGAAGAGGAAACCAAACACAACTTTGTCTGAAAGGCAAATTAACTCATAACATGTGCGCACTTTGACGTGTGTGTGTACAGGCCCGGTAATAAACTGTAACGATGCTTGCTGTGCTTGAGAAAGAATGTCAGTATCTGCGAGGAAGGACAGTATTGAAGCCAAATGTCATAAAAGGAAACTGGCAAGCCGCCTGATGATTCACTTCAGGTCTGAAGCAAAGGTCTTCCCGGAGGTGCTCGAGAGCAAAAAGCATTTTTCTATGATAATGCCTGTAACTTCCGTGACTTTCCTTCTTGTATGTGCTTTTTGGGTTTGGATTGCAGATTAATCCAAAACTTTTCTCTCTTGGAATTATCTGACTAATAGAGTAATACACACATGTTTGGCCAATTTTCTGACTTCACTCTTACCAGGAACTAATCTCTGATCATGAGTTCAGCTTTTCCCGTTCTCTCATCCTGACAGGTGGTTTAGACCGTGCCTCAGTTATGCAGTGAAGATAGAGTGCTTCCAAGAGATTATGTCTTTGTTCACACAGTGTCCCTTGTCTAGAAGGTTGTTATCCTTCATACAGACTACCTGGAAAACTCATTTTTAAAAAAGTTCAAGATTATATCTTCAAAATAAGAATTCCTTTATCTTCTTGTTAGGGCAGACTTAATTGCTTCTCCTTCCATATATTTATGGCATAAAATAACCAATGTTATTTCACTTGTTGCATTATATTTGCTACTAATTAAGTCAGTGTCTGGATCTCCCACTAAATTTGAGTTCCTTGAGGACATAGATAGCAATTCCTCAGTTTTTATTGTAATATGTATGTTCCCGCTTGTTGTAAGAATCGATGAGAAAATGCATGTAAAAAGTTTAGCTTAGCATCTGTCACATAGTTTGTGCTTATAAATGTTGGCTAAAGTGAATAATTTTCCCACCATTGATTATCCTGACTTAAAAAATATTTATTTACAAAGAAAATTAACTTAAAAAAACATTATCCATCATGATAACACACTTAAAGAAACCTTCAATACATCATTATTCACCAGGTTAAACATTCTTTGGTCACCTCCTTTAGACAAAAAATTAACAGCTTTTGCCTTTTCCACGTGACATTTGGATTTGTAAGCTCTAAGTTGCCGTCGCAGACGTGTGAGATGTTGAGTTTAATTGCATCTGAGATCCTTTCCCCTTGAACATTCTGTGGCAATATTCTGCTGAACATCCTTATAACCTACTGTTCACTCACTGTCGCACGTGTGCTCATTTTTTAAAACAGGCCATCTAAGCCCTGAGTGACGTGGCTCAGTTGGTTGGGCATCCTCCAGCAGAGCAAAAGATCACAGGTTTGATTCCCAGTCTGGGCACATGAGAGAGGCAACTGATCCATGTTTCTCTCTTACATCGAGGTTTGTCTCCCTCTCTTCCGACCTCTCATCCCCTTTCTATAAAAATAAATAAATAAAAATGTAAAACTATATAAAAAGATAAATCGAGATTCTTGTCATATACTTTCATACCCAATGTAGTATCTAGCCCAATAATAGATCCATAGAAGCCTCACGGAAAAGTCATTGATCTGAATTATGAAAAAGTCACTGCTTTATTTAACTTGGAATGGTTGTCCTTTTCCTCAGTAGACCTGTTTTGTTTTGTTTTGCATGCATGCATTCTAGTTTATTACTTCCTTTTCTTTCATTTATAGGAGTGACTTGCTGCTTACCCCAAATATGTCACTATGTCACCTTCTTCTCCTTGACTGAGGTGTCTCCTCTTCTTTAGGTGGATGCCAGTAAGTCTTTTTTGGGTGGTAAAACATTATTTAAGAGTCTATGTAAGCCTAGTCAAACCAAGAGGGGCACTTGAATCATTCCGCGTGATGGCCTGAAGATTTAAGAGAAAACGATAAAGTTGTTCAAACATTCTTGGCTTTGCATAATCCATTTTGCTTAGTTCTAGTTGATTCACAATGTGACCTTGCCTTCCACAAATTTCCCTTCATTCTTCACCATAATATTTTTCGAGATTTCGCTGTGAGAAATCTTCTATGTTATTAATATATTAAGTAATGGATTAAGTTAGATATTGATAAATTCAGTTTTATTAACTAAATTCTTGGTGATATAAATACTTCTATAGGCCATCAGTCAAAAGAACAGTGCTTTAGGGAAAAATGCCATTATTATAACAAGTATTTTTTTCTCCTCTGACAGAAACCATTAGGCAGAGTCAATATTTATGAAGCTTTTATCCTGATTTGTGTAATTTGTAACTCCTGCCTGGGTATGAATTTTTAGCTCAGCTGTTCATGAGTCCATTAACTATTACAACAGGATGAACTCAGATTTATTGTCATTACTGGGAGCTTTGTTAACAGGTGGGGTTGAGAGGAAAAGAGTCCTGGAAGGTGGGGGATATACGAACAATCAATTTTCTCGGCTGCTGGGATTCAGCTCGATACATAACTTTGGCATGAGACATCTCCATCAAGGCACTCCTTACATCTTTTGAACGGATATTCTCTCTGTGAAGGGAGAATTTAAGACAAGAATTTGTTCAGTATTGTCTAGAAACCTATTCCCATTTTCTTTTGAAATATCTCTGTTAATTCACAGTTAATACCTATTTACCCCCAACCATGTGATCATCAGTGAGCTGAGTGGTATAAGGAATAAAATCATCCAAGAAGCTGTGTTCCATTATGGAAAGACCTTTGGTAGGATTCAGAATGACTCCTAAATTCAATCTGTGATGCACTGCTCAAGAATGTCACAAGGATTGGTGAGTCCTGATTCTTTACCGTCTTCCTCCTCAGCCAGGGTTCTTTCTGGTGTTTCAGGCTAATTGCACAATAAGCAGTTACCCATGGAATATAACACACATGATCTTGACTCTCACTCAAGCCACTTAGAGTTATAGTTTTCTGCATAACCAGACGTAGAATAGAATGGGGCACACTTGTTTGGATAGAACTTGATAGCAGATCCTTTACTGGGAAAAGATGTATTTTAGAAGAGAAATTTGGATGATGGATTTAAAAAGGAATCTAGTAGAACTCCTTAAAACAGCTCTGATGCAATTAAAGACAGGGATTTGAAAACTAAATATGCTAACTTCCTTGACCTTGACTGGGGAAACTCTGGAGTGTGTTCTTCATTGTCACTAAAAGATCCCTAGTGAATTATGCTCCAGTTGTTCACAGTGGTAACTTGCTTCATTACAGACTCTATTGGCTAGCTTCCTTTCCCAGGCTCATTTTACTCTCCCCATCAATCTGTTCCAGTATTTCCTCCCAAACAAACTACTTACACTTGAATCCTTGTTTCAAGGAGTGCCTCTGCAAAAAGCAAATTAAGACACCTCTAATACAGTATAGAGTCTTACATTTTGTTTATAACTTGAATATAATTCTCACATCTTGTTTATAACCTTAAACTTCCATTGTACAGAAACTCACCAAACATAGGTATGTTTATATCATTTATACTTTCCCTCAGGTATGATATAAGATAAAGATTACATTGCTTTAATAACTAAAAAGGACAAGTGACATTCAGTGATATATTGATTTTGCTCACAGATTTCATCTATAAATTAGGCATAACGATTGAACCGTAGTATATTTCACAATTTGCAGATAATCTATTTGTCATCTATTTTATTAGTTGACATCTATTCTTGTTTTACCCACAAGATTCCATGTTAGTTTCATAAATTGCCTAAAGCACCACAGAGATATTGATCATAGTACAGAAGACCTATCTGAGGGTCCTTAAGCTGCTTGAGCACTCATTAGGCTCCTCTGCTAAGGAGGGGACATTTTCATGCTTGAAGTTGCTGTGTATTTCTCATTAACTAATTCCCTGAAGAAACTTTGGGTCACCTCTGGCAGACCTTTCTTCCCCAGCACATGAAAGATGGGCAACTGACTGAAAGTGCAACCCACCTAATTAGATGAAAGAGAGATTCATAGAAATTATGGGAAGAGAGAGAATCAGAATCCTCCACTCCCCAGTTTAATTAGCTAATGAGTGCCTGGACAGGAACTGAGTTTCTTTATTGATACAGAATTCCGTTCCTACCACACTATGTGAATATATAAACATCGATCCTTGGAACCCAAGCTTCCATTAGATCCTGAGCTTGACACTGAAGTCTGCCCAAGACCTGGTCTCAACCCATCTCCACAGTCTTCTTGTGGATCACGTTTCCCTATGCCCTACATATTTTAGTGCAGTGTGCTTTACCCTGAGTCCTTTAGAAAACAACAACAACAACAACAAACAAAAAAAACCCCAACTAAACCTGAGGTAAAATTACATCCCAGTATCTTATTGAAGGGTGCTGAAGGATGGCAGAAGATGCCACCTCAAAATATGCCGCTTTGACATAAGGATTATCTTGTGCTAAAGACACTTGAAAGACAGCAGATGCCATAAGGGCTCTCTGACTTCCCCCTTTTTGTCCTGCAAGCAGGAGATCAAATCCCCAAATGGAAGATGCCCTCCCTATACCAGGAGGAAAAATAACGGTTTTATCACTCAGAAAAATATGTAAATAAACCTTACTACACTCACAATTATCTTTCTAGCCACTTCTCTATCCAATTACCTACTTTAGCCCAAACTCCTCTGCCTTGTCATATTTTCACAATCTATTATTCTTTGTGTGATGCAGTATATATAATCATTTAAATCTAACTGCTTCTTTGGGGTTTTATTTAATTATAAGGTTACCTACTGGACTATCTAGACTATCTTTCAAAGGATGTTCATTTAGCAAACAGCCTTGGAAGACAAAGTATCTCCCTTCAGAGCATATGGTAGTTTTGTTTATAGTACAGTATAAGATTTCATCTCCCATCAAGGCAAAGGTCAAGATTAGGGGTCCCTAAGTACCACGTTCCTCTCCTGTAACACACCTCATTGACAGGGAAAGAATCGCCTGGCCCTCCATGCAATTCCCAGTGACAAACAGGCATCTGGGGAGGGCTTCTGCACAACCCCCCTCCTGGCTGTGTCACAAGTCACTGCACATTGTCACAGTCACATACACAATTCGCCCTGGGCAGCAGCCTTCTTCCCCTCAGGAAGGGCACGGCTGTTAATTTTGCCTCTCTTATGCAATGTGCCTTAAAATGCTGTAATTTCCGCTGTTCTTTTCCCACAATCTTGCCAGGATTGTTGGGGTGTTCCCCTGTTATCAGGGGGTCCATGCTGTGTACCCCATTACAATGAGAAATCAGGGAATTTAGAAGGTTTAAACTCCCAAATAGCCTTAAGCCAGACCCCAGGGACACAATCCTTTCCTTTGTCTTAGGAGACCCACCAAGTCTGCACTTTTTTTTTTTTTTTTTGGTAGCTTTTGCAGCTTTGTAATTACTAATGCCTCTGTACTGATCAGGTGTAACAGCCGCTTGACCTCCAAATTCCCTTCCTTCCAGCTACATTTCAATCCACTTAACCGAAGGTGAAAGAACGCTTTAATAATTATTATTCTATTACAGGCCAGGAATTTGTGCCACTCCATTTAATCATATAGCAGTGGAATGAGTCGTTTTGGCTTCCAGAAAATGAGTGATCTAATGTCAAAATCTTATCCTGAGGTTGGCTTTTGAGGGTCAATCTTTGTATCAGTTATCTTTGCCTGGGGCCAATAGAAAACAGAACTTGTGGCAAAACTTACTACAGTAAGCACTTTTTCAGGAGGGGGAAGAGCAGCAGGAAGAAAGAGGAAAGGAAAAGGGGACAGAGAAAAACAAGTGCAAGGTGGTGTTTTCTTTGCAGGCCTCGTTTTTACAGGAAGTGAAGGGTTATAGGAGAAGTGTGTATCGACATCGCTGTCAAGCAGTCAAGTGGTTGTAACATTTCACTAACCCTAGTAATGTATGCGTTCCAGTTTCTTCAGTTGTTAAAAAGGCTATTTTTCCCCATTGAATTACCTTGGCATCTTTCGATGTGTATATGTAAGTTTCAACTAAATGCATATATGTCATTTCTGCATGACATATATACATGTGGATTTTCTATTCCATTCCACTGAATTATTTCCTTATGCCAATAGTAAACTATCTTGATAATTGTAACTTTATAAGAACACTTAAAAACAGGTAGTGTAAGACCACCAAATTTGTTTGTTTTCAAAATTGTTTTGACCATTCTAATTATTTGCATTTCTATATTAGAATCAATTTCTCCTTAAAAAAGCCTATTCGAATTTTAGATGAAATTGCATTGCATCTACAATTCAATGTTGAGAGAGCCAACTTCTTAAAAATATTAATTCTTCCAGTCCACGAATACACAATAATTCTTCACTTTAGATCATCTTCAAATCTATGAGCAACATTTTACAGGGTTCAGACTAGAAGTCTTGCATATATTTATTAAACTTATTCCCAAGAATTGTATATGTTTAGATGCTAGGTGTACATAGTTTAGGCATACATAGTTTTTAAAAATTTTATTCTCTAATTGTTGCTAGTATATAGAAATACAATTGATTTTTGATTATTGACCTTGTACTCTGTGCTTTTGCTAAATTCATTATTTCTAATAGTTGCTTTGCAGATTTCTTTGGGTTTTCTATTTAGACAATCACATCTAATCTAAATATAGTTAACTTCTTTTCCAGTCAAAGTGCATTTTATTTTCTTCCCTTGTGTTGCATTGTCACACGGAATGTCACACGGTAAAGTGCTGAATCAAATTAGGGAGAGTGTCTATCCTTTCTCTACTCCCAGTCTTAGGAGGAAACTGCGATATTTCACCACGCTGTGTGTTTTTCAGAGATTCCTTTTATTATATTGGGGAAGATTCCTTCTATTCCTGGTATTCTGCGAGTTGTTTTTTTTTTTAATTATGAACTGGTGTTCCATTTTGTCAAATATCTATTGAGATGATCAAGAGGTTGAATTGAATTACTGATTTCAGAATACTAAATCAAGTTTGCATTCCTGGGAGAAACTGAATTGGTGTTATGTGTTATTCTGTTTATATATTTCTAGATATGATTTACTAACATTTCACTGAGGATTTTCGTATCTATCCTAATAAGGGATGTTGGTCTTACATTGCTCTCTTTATACAACATCTCTGTCAGGTTTTGCTATGCGGGACGCATAAAATGAGATGGGTGTGTTCCCTCCTCCCAATGTTACCTAGTCACTTACATTGCCTTGTAGCTGTTTAATTTCATTTATCCACTCATTACTTTGTGCTCTTACTGCCATGAATTTTATTGTACATACTTTATAAACACTTCCTATTAATGATTTTTTCCTTAGAAACATCTTTTTTACATCTTCGATACTTCTCTCTCTATATATATATTGCAGAATTTGTAGAACTTCTAAAACTGTCTTT
>VMDR010021337.1:0-16909 GCA_007922815.1 Macrotus californicus | reverse complement strand
AAGGGGGAGGGTGGGAGCAAGGGAGGGGGGGGGGGTGGGCGGGGGGGGGGGCGGGGAAGAGAGAGAGAAAGGGAAAAGGAGAGAGGAAGGGGCAGAATTGGCAGACATGGTGCCCTTCACAGTTCTCCCTAAGGTGGTCCCACAGCCAGTACCTATACTCATTAAATCTCCCTGCAGTCAGTGTGGGTTTCCCAAACCTCAGTAATTAAGAAGATTCTGTAATTTTATTCCTGAGCTTTAAATGGTTTTAATCTTTCTTCCTTTCTCAGTTTACACTTTTCAATTTGTTTCTTTGTCCCTCACTCTTTCTCTTACAAGCACAGGCCCGGGCCTGTGGTAATGAACGGGCTCATACTAATTATAAGGCTGTGATTCCATCAAAGGGCTTGGATGCTGCTGCTACTTCCATCAGTGACTTGAGCGAAGCTCCGGGGCTTTATAACTCATCAGTGTCTTGATGGAAATTTGGCCTGGCAACCGGGACCTAATTGTTCTGGATGCTGCACACATACATGTTGCTCTAGAGAAAAACAACTTCGGAATCACTTGCTCTCTTTTAGTGATTACTCTTGATACATGTCTCTTAGGTCCAGAATGACCATTTACAAGTAAGTTTGAAAAATGTCTTAGCATCTTAGAATGACAATGACTCACATGTAGGAGAGATTTTGAAAAGGGAGGTCTCATGCCAAGAAATTCTCTTTCATTGACCCTAACTGACTATTTCACAAGATTTCTAGCATCTGAATCTGTTACCACAAAAGGAAGTGCAGACGTAGAGAAGTGTAAGCCTAAACACACTATCTATTATTTTCAGGGACGCAGGTACCAAAATTTTATGATCATCTTAGTTACATAGCCATTATTGGATCCTCTCCACAACAACTCTGCCATAATATTGTTAGCCCATTGTACAGATGAGAGAAACGAAGCCCAGAAAGATTAAGTAACATGCTCAAGACCTCGGAGCTAGGGGGTGGAACTCAGGCCCAGATCTCGGGGACTCCAAAGCCATTGCTATTCCATTGCACTATTTCTGGAGAGAACAGAGTTACAACAGTTGGTCTCAACAAGCCATTTGCATTGGGGTGAAAAGGAGGGTCTGGTGAGTGATAAAGTTGGGGGGGTGTGATGAGGGAAACTAGGAGCCGGTGTCCAGGTGAAGAGATAAGGAGTTTGGGGAGCTTTGGTTGTGGCCTCAAGACAGGGGTGGAGGGAGGAGTCCAGTCCCAGGTGGTGGAAGGTCCGACAAGGGCAGGGCTGGGTGTTGGGCTCCTCAGCAGACGGTGGAGACAGACTCCTCAGACCGAAGGGCAGAGCACTGGGACAGAGATGATGTGCAAGGTGCTGAGGGATGGACAGTTGGGGGCTGGCGGTGGCTAGGGAGGGTTCCAAGAAAGGAAGCCCATGGTTCCTGCCCTCGAGGGATTCACAATGTGATCGGGCCAAAGTCTGTGTGCACTTACAATGTAAAGAATTACAAGGCAAGGCCACGTGGGAGAAGTGTCAAAAGAGTGGGCAGAAGTGAAAAACGGTGTATTTACTCCCCACCTCCTACCTGTTTCCTCAAAGGATAGAGAGCAGCACTTTAACAGCAATAACAGGTCATGACCCACTTGCCTGCCTTCCTCTCCAGGCTCACCTTCATCATCCCTCTCCTCTCTATCCCAGCCACAGTGACCCACTCTGTTTCTGTTGTGCCACCTCCCACTGCCAGCACATGGCACAGGCCAGTCCCCGCCTGGAGCACTCTTTGCCTGACTACCACTAGGCCCCAGGTTTCAGCATAGTTCTCCTTTCCCGGAAACCTCCCCAGACCCTTCCGCTGTCTGTTGTCTGTCCATCATCCTCATCCATGGTCCCAGGTATCACGTAAACTCTGTAAGGCACCAGGCGTATTCTGTTCACTGTGGTACTCCTGTGCCTGGCACAGAGTGGGTGCCCAATAAATATTTGTTTAATGAATTCATTCTTTGATCACCCAGTGTCTCGCATAGTGCTGGGAACTCTTCAAAGACATTGTTCTAAGAGCTGCATGTGCATTAACTCCTTTGATCTTCATTACAACCCTATGAGATGAGAACTGTTACCATCCCCATTTTAACCATGAGGAAATTGAGGTGCACAGCCAAGGGAGTCTGGAGCCAGGAACTGTACCCTTATCTACTACACTACATTGCCTGAAGGTCAGTCTCAAGAATGAACACACTGGAACATGTAGGAATTACTGTTATTTTCCTGGAGTCACATTTCTTAAAGTTATAGGGTGTATTGAGTCGATTTTATGGGTTTAGGCCTTGAATGGGGCTGTTCATGTAAACTCTGCTTCAAGAAGTTCTAGTTCAGGGGAAGTTCTGGACTATATCATCACTGTCACTTTTAAACAGGAAGGGCAACCAGAGGGACTTCCAGAAATGTGACGGAGTTTCAGGAGGCTGGTTGTCCTCTCTCTGCCAGATCAGATGTGGAGGCCTCATCTGTCTGTGAGTGTGTAAGTTTACAAACTAGATATTGCTACTAAATATCATTCATGAGTAGCATCTGCTATAATTCACATCCTTTCAGAAAGTAACAATTATTAGCAAGAGCTTGTAATACCCTTGGGTGAGAAAACACAGATGGGATCCCTCCACCCACCCAGGATTTGGTTACATGTGAACTGGGCAAAAGAGAGAGGAGGGGTTAGAATCACATTGCTCTTCTTAGCCATTCTGTTCATGACTGCTGCAGAAGCAAACATCTGCCCGCTCCCTCAAAGGTACTCAAGCTGCCTCCAGACCTCATAGTTCACTGTTTGCTTGATGCCATGTCAATAAAATGAGGTTTGCCCACAGAGGCCATACCAGGTTGCGCTCCTTAACAATGTGTGCTGCTTGGCTGTTTTGTGAGGTTTGCCACCCAAGCCTCCCAGCAGCCCCTGGGTGCCAGGCACTGAGCTAGTCCAGTAGAGGCTTTTGATGCCACACCCGTATCTCTTGCTACTCCCTCCATGTTCGACAGGTGGCTCACAGCAAGCACCTATAACTCCACATGAGGGCTTTTTCAGGTCACAGGAACACACTTGACCTGGGATGGGAGGACAGCAAGCCAGAAATGCAGGAGAGCCCATGTCCCTGGGAGCAGCCCTCAACCAACAACAGATGGGGAGTTGGCAGATAAATGCCCCAGCTCCCTCACCGCTGAGTGGGACAGTGCTGGGGCATTTTCTACGTGGCCTCCCAAGCTCTCCAGAGCGGTTGGTAACTTGCTTGAGAACACAGTTCTTATTACTTCATATTAGCTTCGTTTCCTCTGCTCTTTCCCCTCTTCAATCCCCTCCTGCTGTCCTCTACCCTGGGCATACAGAGACAATCAAGGCAGACTCTGCTTTCAAGAGGCTCCCAGTCTAGACGGTGAGAAAAACAACCAGTGATTATAACAGTGTGGAAATACTAACGTAAAGGCTCACACCAGGGCTCTGGGATATAGAGGAAAATCACAGAAGACTCGTGGGAGTGTGTGAGTGGGGGGTGTAGCCCTCAGAGTGAGCTTGCCAGGGGAGGCAAGATATGTTAATTGCTTGCTTCAATGATAAGTATCATGTTATAAAATAGTTTAATATTTGTGGAATAAATGATCTGTAAAATGACTCTTGTGTATCTACAGAGTTGCAGAAACACTATAAAATGAAATTTTTACTAAGTCAGGCTTTTAGGTCCCTAATGGTTTATGTTCTGAGAAAATACTTCTATAACGTACACGCATTGGTTTCTGCTCTTCCTGTGCACCTGGGCTGCTGTGCGCACATCTCCCCAAGCTCGGTCCGGGCCTGCAGTCAGGATGGATGAGCGCACGATGTCTGTGCTCTGAAAGTCCTCCGCACGTGTCCCTCTCCCAGTGCATGGCACTTTTTGTCTATATGTTGCTCCTTGACACCCACCACATGTCCTTGGTGGTGTCCTCATTTTTTTCCTCTGCTGACATGAAAACAGTTCATTACTGAATCTTTTTTTTTTTGCATCACTTTTAAAAATATGCCACTAAAGTCTAAGCTCCATGAGGACAGGGAGCTTTCTCTTTTGTTCACCACTGTACACCCAGCACAGCACTGTTCCTGGCACACGATGGGGCTGGTAAGTGTGTGGTATGATTAAATGACCAGGAATTCCATGTAGAGAAAGGCAAGGCCTTGTGATCATCATGTCAGTGGTCCAGAGCATGTGGCCCAGCACCTGTAAACACCTTCAGAAGTTTATAAAATAATTTTTAAAAGTGCACTGTAATAGAATATTCTCTATTAAAAAGAGAAGTTAATTACAGCAGACTGTTTTAATTTTTTTCTTTTCTTGGTTGCCACTGTTCTTCAAACAGAAAACCGTTTCCGTAATTACAAGTGGTGGTCACAGAGCTTCTGTGTTAATCACGCTTCCCACTTCTTCCACTGTCTTGGGCATATCCCAGAAGCTCTTTCAGTTGCATCATCAGAGCCTCAGAAGATGATTGGGACTGGAAGCCAAGTTCATGCTGAATGAAGCAGTCACTGCCATTGTAATTACTCAAATGAGAGCTTGGCCAGACTGCCAAGGGTTTAGCCTCTCGATTCCTCTCACAAATCCAGTTTTGACAGGTGGTCAGGTTTCTTTCTAAAAGGAGATAATCTTTCTCAAAAGTGAGTTGCTACAGATCCAAACAAGAAGCCATATGAGAAAGCACTATGCCTACATCCACACCCGCCATAACTCAGGCCTCTCCTGGCAGGACTCCCGTTGGAATAGAACCTTTCTGAGATGTTTGAATCTCCCTTCAGAGACTGTGCTGCAGGAGAGTCACAAACCCTGGACACAGGTTGGGAGAGTGTTCACTACAAACCCTTGCCTCCCAGCTGATCCCTGAGTAATCTCTCCAAGAACAGTCACGGCTGGTGGAACAAGCAGTCCCACATTTGTGTGCAGATAAACCAGGAGGAACAATGGAGGACCGAGATAGACCACACAACCTAGGGTTCCAGTGTGGGGAAATAAAGCCTCAAAACCTCTGATTCAAAAAAACCTGTGGGGGTTGAGGGGGCAGGAGAAATTCCCAGCCTCACAGGAGAGATCACTGGAGAGACCCAGAATGTATACAAGTCCATCCACCTGGGAATAAGCACCAGAAGGGCCCAATTTGCCTGTGGGTAGCAGCAGAGGGGACTGGAAGTCAGCAGAGAGCTGAGCAGGCCACGTTGTTCCCTCCCGGACCCCTCCCGCACATGCGGAGCCACAACTCAGCAATGTGGATTGCCCCACCCTGGCGAATACCTATGTCTGTGCTCCTTACTATGTAACAGGTACATGGAGACAAAAAAAAAAAAAGGCCCAAATGAAAGAACAAATCAAAGCTCCAGAAAAAATACAACTAAACTATGAAGAGATAGCCAAAATATCAGATGCAGAGTTCAAAACAGTGATAATTAGGATGCTCACAGAATTGGTTGAGTATAGTCACAAATTAGAGAAAAAAGTGAAGGCTATGAAAAGTGAAATAAAGGAAAATGCACAGGGAACTAACAGTGACAGGAAGGAAACCAGGACTCAAATCAATGGCTTGGAGCAGAAGGAAGAAATAAACATTCAACCAGACAAGGATGAAGAAACAAGAATTCAAAAAAATGAAGAGGCTTAGGAACCTCCAGGACAACTTTAAATGTTCCAACATCGGAATCATAGGGGTACCAGGAGGAGAGGAAGAGCAAGAAATTGAAAACTTATTTGAAAAAATAATGAAGGAGCACTTCCCTGATCTGGTGAAGGAAATAGACTTCCAGGAAGCCCAGGAAGCTCAAAGAGTCCCAAAGAAGTTGGACTCAAAGAAGCACACACTAAGGCACATCATCATTACATTACACAAGATTAAAGAGAAAGAGAGTATCTTAGAAGCAGCAAGAGAAAAGGAGGCAGTTACCTACAAAGGAGTTCCCATAAGACTGTCAGCTGATTTCTCAAAAGAAACCTTACAGGCAAGAAGAGGCTGGCAAGAAGTATTCCAAGTCATGAAAGGCAAGGACCTACATCCAACATGACTCTATCCAGCCAAGCTCTCATTTAGAATGGAAGGGGAGATAAAGTGCTTCCCAGATAAGGTCAAGTTCAAAGAGTTCATCATCACCAAGCCCTTATTATATGAAATATTAAATGGACTTATCTAAGACAAAGAAGATCAAAAATATGAACAGTAAAATGACAACAAACTTAAAACTATCAACAACTGAAACTAAAAATACAAAAACCAAAACAAACTAAGCCAACAACTAGAACAGGAACAGAATCACAGAAATGGAGATCACGTGGAGAGTCATCAGTGAGGGTGGGGTGGGGGGAGAATGGGGGGAAAGTTACAGGGAATAAGAAGCATAAATGGTCTACAAAATAGACAGGGGATGTTAAGAATAGTATAGGAAATGGAGAAGCCAGAGAACTTACATGTACGACCCAGGGACATGAACTAAAGGGGGTGGAGAATGCTGGTGGGAAGGGGGGTGCAAGGTGGAGGGGAATAAAGGGGGGGAAAATGGGACAACTGTAATAGCATAATCAATAAAATATATTTTTAAAAAAGGAAAAAAAATAAAACCAGACACTCAATTCCAGAGCCCTCTGCTCTTGGGTCCACGAACAGGACTTGAAGGGGCAAAATCCTCTGGAAGACTGGAAAGCATAGTGTTACATACCCTTCTGCAGTTTGAGTCTCTAAAGGACCTACTTTCCACAGAAGCTTCTTTGCTAACAGATCTTATATGGGGAATGAAAGGTGTAACACTGAAACTGTAGGTGAGCAAGGAAAACCTTAACTTCTTACTGCTCATGAGGAAATCCGTTAATGTATTTTATAATTTGATGGTGGATAAATGCAATGCCCACGCAGAGCAGAAACTGGAAGTCCAGTCTCTTGACTCCTTTATAGTAAGCTACTTTTAGGGCTACCAGTGGCAAAACCAATATCCCAGAATGTCTACCAGGGTCAGAATGTGACTAACTTCTTCTTACTTACGTAAGTCATATTGGGCTAGATGGTGTGGCAATAACCAGTAAACCCCAAATCTCAGTGGCTTAAACAGTAAAGGTTCTTGTCTTACTCATGCTGCCTCTTCTTCATAGGCCTCCTGCTCCTGGTCATTCCAACAGAGATGTGAGCTGAGGGAGCCTCCCACAGCTAGAATGTTGAATGTTGCCATCTATGTAGGAGAAGGAAACTTGGCAAATCATTGGTTCTACAAGATCCATCAGTCCTTGCAGGTTCCTGCCTGCAAGTGACACCTGTCATTTTTGCTCACAATCCATTTTCACAAGCAAATCACGTAGACCCAGTTAAATTCAAGTGAGTGAGGCATTTGCCTAAAATGAGAAGTTGAAATATTGATAAATAGCATTAATGGCTTCCTCATCAAATCCTTCCATCATCCTCAAACATACTTAATTAAGAATGGATAAAATTGCTCACATAATAAAATAAATCATGATTATTTCAAGCAGGTGATCATATGATCCACCAGAATGTCTTATTTGGCCACTGTTTGTCCATTGATCAGTCTCTTCTGTATAGCCTTGAGCTTCTGAGAGCTGTGAGTGGTCTTACTTATCTTTGATTACTGAGTGCCTGGTGCAGTGCTAGGGGCATGTGCATTAGTCATCTTGGGCTGCAGTAACAAAACACTATAGACTGGATGGCTTAAACAAAAGAAATTAGTTTTCTCACAGCTCTGGAAGCGAGAAGTCTAAGATCAAGGTGCTGGCATGGCTAGTTTCTGGTAAGAGCTCACTTCCTGGCTTGCACATGACTGTCTTTTCACAATGTCCTCACATGGTCTTTCTGTGATATGTGAACATGGGAAGAGAGAGAGCTCCCTGGTGTCTGGCCCTACCCTATGACCTCATTTAACTTTAATGATTTCCCTGCTCCTAACATGGTCACACATGGGTTTAGGCTTCAACATATGTGTTTTAGGGGGATACAAGAGTACAAACATTCAGTCTGTAAGAGCATGGTAGGCTTCAATGCTTTTTTTTTTAAATGAATGGATGGATGGATAGATGGATAGACGGATGGATCAATGAATGGTTCCAATTAACCAATAGTCCTCCTTTAGTGTTCAGCCCATGATCACATGCCACTTTTTAAAATCTTCCTCTCCCCATCTTCCTCTCTCTGTCACTCTTCTTCCTTGTAAGGCACACTCATCCTTCAAGACCCAATTAGCAGATTCTTGCCTTAAGGAAATCACCCTCCTACACCTTCCCAAGCCTGAAATAGTTGTTTCCTATTTTCTCCTTCTGGAACACTTGGTACCTCCCTTGGCCAGGGTACTGATTGCACATAATTATAATTTTTTACACACTAGAACATCTCCCACACTGATCTGTGATCCCATACACAACAGGGGCTGGTAGGTTTGAGGTGGCTGGCACCCACCATGGGCCCTGACTCATGTGGGTGGCCAAAATGTATTGGTCAAATAAATAAATGGATTAAGGGGTTTTCTGGCTTATATGATGTTAGTCTTTTATTGTGTGTGTGTGCTCCTATATTTGATATGCCATTTACCCATAAGACTGGGGCTGTCAGTAACTGCAAGAGGATGGGAACACCAGTCATGCTTGTCATTAGAGCACATTCAAACTCGTGCAATGGAGACTGCCAGTCTGCTGTCTCATCTTTGCTTGATTCCTTCTCAGCTAAGGTGTCCATCTGGCACCTGCAGTCTTGATGCTCTCTCTGCAGGACCTGAGCAGTCCTCTCAAATGTCAGGGAACAAATGCACCTATTCAACATGGTCCAGCATGAGGTACAGCACATAGTAAGCACTTACTAAAGGTTTGTTGAATGATTGAATTAATCCACCGAGATGCCAGAAAGACAGGTCACAGAGACCATTTTAAGAGAGTCCAAGACTTGAGCCCTGGCTGGTGTGGCTCAGTGGATTGAGCATGGGCCTGCAAACCAAAGGATCGCTGGTTTGATACCCAGTCAGTGTACATGCCCGGGTTGCAGGCCAGGTCCCCAGTAGGGGGGCACAAGAGACGCAACTACACATTGATGTTTCTCTCCCTCTCTTCCCTTCTCTCTATAAATAAATAAAATTTTTTAAAGAGATTCTAAGACTTGAAAGAAGAAAAGATCATGGCATCATAGAAGCCTTGACTTAGAAGATACTGATGTCACATATGCTTGGTGGGACTCCAAACTGGTATTTTTCCTAAACCTTGGAGGAGATGTGACTACCTCCTTCTTGTGCAGATCTCTGGGAATGGAGAGCCCACGATATCTGAGCCTACATCTTTGGCATAAACATAGGCTTTAAGCTCCAAGGGCTAGGCCTGCATCTCTAGTAGAGTAAGCTTGCCATTCTGTCTGTCAAAGGAATGCACGCATGACGAGCTGCTGATGTGTGGCCTTGCCTTTGTTCAGAAAGTGCCAGGAACAGAGCAACTCCCTATGGTAGTAGAAACTGAATGAGTGCTTGTGGTGAGGAATGAAATTGTAGGGTTATGTGTAAATATAAGGCATATGTGCAAGAATACCTGTTCTGTATGGGGGGCAGGAGCCTGGAAGGAGGCGGGGCAGCCATCCATCAGCTTTTCCGACCTGCCTCTGCTAATGCGTCTAATTACCTCGCCCACACCAGCAGGCCCTTGGCAGAGGCCGCGTTGGGTCTGCGCGGGCCTAGCAGCCACAGTGTGGAGGGTGAACCCGATGGCCTCTTCAGTCTATTTAGCAGGCTCTGAGATGTGTAAGTACATTATCTGCAAGGCTGGTAAAGAGCGCTTGGGGAGGATTTGTGGGTCTGTGGGAAGGACAAAGAAAAATGTTTTCTAATAAATTATTCACCATCTCACAATCCCTTTTGGGCAGATTGTTGCTCCGTTTGCCCCGCGCTGCTCAGCGCCTCTTCCCTCCGCATTCAGACGCGCAGTTTCTCACCTCCAGAGAGCAGCAGAGATCTCGGGCAGACTGCTGCGGCTAATGGTGGCAATTAATAACTTGTCATAATCCCGAGGATGAAAGAGAAGGCGCCCCATCAGCAGGCGGGTCATGGCGCTGCTCGGAAGCAAATGAGGTGCAGGTGTGGCCTGTGCTAAGCGCGGCGCTCGACACCCGGCGCGCCGCGGTGCCCAGCCCCAGACCCGGCTCCCGAGGCGCCCCCGCCCCCTACCACACTGTGCACCTCGCTGCGGAGATATCCCCGGAACGTATCAATAAATCAGAGCTCACGGCATAGAACCTTCCAAACACTTAATTGCACTCTGAACACTGTTAACTCTGCCAGGCCCAACTCGCCTGTTTTCCGCCCCCCCCCCCGCCCCGCCCCCGAATTGCTTGGTAAGAACTGCACACTTCAAACTCTCTCTTCCACGTTCCTTGCGCCTCGCCCCCCTCCCTCATGGTATTATCCTTCAACTCTACCCGGTACAAACACTGCCCCCTTGGAAAGTGAACGTGTAAAGAAACAGCCAGCCTGCTGAGGCTGATCTGGGCTGCTCTCACTCAGTTCCCAGGGGAGCGGGAAGACACGAAATCCTCGTTAGGCTTTTGGAAACCACAAAACGCAGAATCACTTATTTCCCCGACAGCTCCAACCCAGTTGTCTTTTCTCTTGTTTCCATTTCTGTGGGTCAGTTCTGCTTGAAATGAACCAAGTTTACAAATCTCTTCTGGTTTGTACACTCCTATTATGCATACAAGGTGATGCATTTGTAACTGTCACACAAGTCAGGGTGATACAGCACTCTCATCTGACCCTATTCATTTAAATGGGTGCGTCTTGATGACATTGATTCATGTTATAAGTTATATCCATGCATTATAATCTTTATGTGTCACCCTACTGGTTATTTCTACTACAATGCTGGGGGGTGGGGTGGGGGGTGGGGGGGTGGCTGGAGATCCAGCAAATGAGGGTGAGTAGGATTTGAGAGTGCTTTAAAAAATATGAAGTCCATATAAACTCCAGAGCTTCCTAGATAAGTTTATTATGTGTCCCTATCTTGAAATAAGGAAATTTACATGCAGAACAGTCCTGGGTGAGGTGTCTTTTGCTGTAAATATTCTGCTGACTAACTTATTAATATTTGGACAATGTGTGCTTCAAGTGCATAGCGTGCCAAACTGAAGGGGTAAGTAAACGTGATTATGCATGCATGTGAGTCTTTATCAAGGTGGGGTTAATAATGTTTTAAAGCAGAACTATTTCTCATGAAAATAGCCACTCTTAATAGCCTCTGTCTCTTTATTGTGCTTCTTACTGAAACATAAATCACTAATATGTTTTCAGCAGCAAAGTACTCTCTTTTTCCATTGTATTCACAGATTTAGTGGCATTTCAAATAGATAAACACAAGCAACATCTATCAACACTACAAAAAGGGCGCCTTAATCAAAGCTCCAGGTCCCGGGTCTCAGCATCTCCATTTACCTTGAGATAAATCCATTGGTGTGACCACCACTGCACCGGGTGACAAATCACCCCAGCCGGCCGAGCAGTGCAAGGGCTTATTGGCCTTCCTTTAAGTGGTCTTACCCTTCAATGAAAAGGATGGGGCTTGTCAAGCAGGACCAGATTAAAGTTAGACAAAAAGAAATGATCTGTTATTAGAAAACTCCGATTGAGAATCACAAAACAGGAAAGAAATATGAATAAAAATTTCCAGGGGGAAGACCATCTGATCCCAACAGAAATTAACTCCCATTATGGGCGTGAGGTAATAGATGGCCTGCACTTGGAGCTAATGAGGATTTCAGATGAAGGAGGTGTAGGGCTCGCCTGGCTAGGGGTGTTAGCAGCTGCTCTGGTCATTCAAGTGCAAACTTTAGGAATGGCCTGGGCTCCTGGCTTCCTGGGCTCAGTGGCAGTGTTTAGATGGGGCATGGAAATTACAAGCTCTTGCATCCCAGAATGGTAACCCCAGCAGGAACCTCAGGGGGCAAGTTGATTTCCCCATGTTTGAGACAATGAGAAAGTAAAGGCCAAATGTGGCTTCCCCAAAGTCACACGGCTAATAGTAGGGTTGAAGGTAGAATTGAGACGACCTGTCTGCTTCCAGTTCACTGGGACTTTATTTGGCCTAATCCTGGAAGACGACCTTTTTCTGCGTCTGGGGTTAAGGATCTTGATTATTTACCCAGTTAACTGGAAAGAGAAAAAAGGATGGGGCCCCATGGTTAGTGAGTCTTCTGAGTGGAGTCTTGTGTTAAAGCCCGATGCTTATGCAGATAACAGTAGCTAATGCTTTCAGGTTCTTACTAGGTGTCAGGCACTGTCTATGCATTATCTCATTTAATCCACAGAGAGCTGCTGCCTCCACCACCATCATCATCATCCCCATTTTGCAGATGAAGATACTGAGACTTAAAAAACTTAAGCACTTTGCATTGGTCAAGTGGAATAATAGATGGAGAAATTTGTTTTTGAACTAAGTGGCCTGCCCTGAGAGTCTCTGCTCATAATTGCCACCCAGCACTCCTGGGCAAAGATTTACATTTCCTGAAGGAAAGCTGGTGCAACTGAAATTTAATAAACACAATGTATGTGATGACATATACAAATGGTGTAAAAACTTGGATGCTGAGGAAAAAGCACGAGATCCACTGTCTAGGTCCATGTTATAAATAAATAAAATACCTTCTGATTTCCCCCCAGAGCTTCTGACTCTCCCCTTGGAAATGAATTTAAAAATCAGGCTACCAAAGGCCCAATGGCCAAGTCCATGATTTTTTTTTAATGTATAGACTATAGGAAGATATATTGGATCAGTTTTCATAAAGAAGGTAGGACACCCAGTAAGGCGTGTGCTTGGAAGCTGATGGTCCTGGGTTTAAATCCCAATTCTGTTACTTTCTCATTTTAGTTTTCTCCTATATCTGAATCTTGATCAAGTTGCACAACGGCTCTGTGCCTCAGTGTCCTCATTTGCTAAACAAGGAAATAATTTTCACCTCACAGAATGGTGACGAGGGTTAAATGAGATGGTGGATGTCCAGGGCTCAGAGGAGTTCCTGAAGAAGGTGGACTCTTGGCAGGGGGCTGTGGCCGCACACTGCTGCAGAGCTGAGAGTCACCCTGCCCTGGATTCCTCTGCAGCGTCACAGGAGGGTGCTGACCTTGGAGATGCTGAATGGAGCATCACCTTGTCCACACTCTACCCAATGTCCAGTGGATGCACAGAGGTGCAGCTAAGCTTCTGGGCATTTAGCCTCCATGAAGATATTTGGAAACTGCCAAGTTTTTCACTGCCTTATTTAGGATTCCCAAATATGAAGAAAAGGCAAGATGTCTAGATCACTAGAGAGGCAGACACATGACTAAGTAAAGAGAAAAGGGAAATGCAATCCCCATGTTTGAGACAGCCAGACCAACATTTGCCCAGCCAGTGAGTTAATAGGACCATTGAATTTAGTGATGCAGTAAGATGCCACAAGTGTCAGCCCAGACTATTTCCCCAGGGGCTAAATCTGGGATACAAATTTAAAGGTAATAATTGGTCATTGCTATATTTGATTTGTAAATATGTCTTATTATAATAGCATTTACGGAGCCACGGTGTCAAGAGCTTATTTTCTTTAATTATTTACACAAAGAATCAAGCTGGAGAGAGGAACGTTTTATATTCATTTTAACCTCAGAAATTTGTAGCTAATAATGTCAAGGGAAGTACTGTATTCCAATTACCAGTGCCTCCATTCATCAGTACAACTGCAAGTGCATATTCTCTGTGTTTAATTGTATAACCCAATCCAGTATAGAAGGAAAAATAAAATAAGATATTTATATCAAATGTTTCTAATGGCTAAAATGGCCCGAGCATGTATTGCATTTCATTTTTATTTTAAGGCACTAGAATGTGCAAGGCCACAGTGATAGATAATTGCAGGCACGGGTATTGATATATTTTGCATTTGTGTTTGTGTCTAAATACTTACTGCCCTCTTGATAAACTTCAATTAATATGCCTTCAAGTCCTCTGAATGTGATTTTCTGATTAAACACACACACCCGACTCACCACCAACTCATTAATTTCCCATAGATTGAATTTTAGTGTTTGTATTCAATTAAATGTGAGAAGTAAGACATCCAATAATCATTTTGTATTTAATATGAATAGATATATTTTCAAATTCAGTGCAAACCAAATCCCTAGGACATAAACAAGGTGGCGGCTGAATTCTGTGGCTTCAGAATTTGCACATTTAATGGGAAACAATTTCAAAGCCTCTGCCGGTCTTTGGAAAGGCTGTTCCATTCTGCTTTTTCCACAGAGCAAAATCTTTCTGAGAACAATGCTTATTATTGATAGGTTTAAAGCACCTGAGGTGCTTGCCCATTGTGTGTATTGCTGTCACTCTGTCTTCTGAGCAGTGGGGAAGCAATGATGGATAACACAGAGAATAATACATGATTCTTGATTGAATGCAAAGCTATAATTCAGTCTTGGGGTTCTGCTGACGTCACAGTGAG
Source organism: Macrotus californicus (assembly GCA_007922815.1). NCBI lineage: Eukaryota > Metazoa > Chordata > Mammalia > Chiroptera > Phyllostomidae > Macrotus > Macrotus californicus. The sequence continues at coordinate 2,443 of VMDR010021337.1, read as the reverse complement.
TGAGAACACAGCTCAAAGAGGTTTTTTAAGATACCAGGCAATTCTTGTACTTAGGTACAGAGGCAGTGAGTGGTTCAAGACACACACACACAGCCCAGTCCTTCTTGAGTGGTTTTCAAAGGAGAAAAGCCCTTGGAGGTGTAATCTCCTAGGTCAAGGTCCGCTGTGCCCCCACGTGGGCAATGAGAGAAACTAGCACAGAGCCTGCTGCTGGCTCCTACCCAGTTCCCTTCTTGACTTGTTTTGTGACAGGTGAGGGAAAACTCAGAGGTGGAAAACAGAACTCTCTCCTCTCTACCCTTTAAGATGTCCTCTAATCCAAGGTTTCCAAAATTTCTCTGGTGAGAAGTATTGCTTGAAGCCCTCTTAGAAATATAGCTTCCCTGGACTCTTACCCCTAGAGATTCAGAGTCAGTGGGTTCAGACCTGCAGCCCGAGAATATGTATATTCAGCAAGCCGCCCAAGCTGGTTCATTAGGAGAGTTGGCAAACTCCCTGATCAGTCAGTCTCTCTTGGTGCCTTGTCTCAGAATTTCTTCAGCACTTGCAAACTGTTCGACACAATTTAAGAATCAATGTAATATTAGTTTAGGTTGCCCCCCGATTAAATGAGAATGTTTTTGCAAAGGATTTAAAACAAGACATAGTATATCTCAATAAACAAAAATTTCTTCCATTCTTCTTTTTGCTGCCCCATCTATCAGAAATTTGTCCTCCCAAGAGTGAAGATCAGGCTGCATATTTTCTCTGCAGGCCATGAGGTAGTAAAGTAAGTATTTGAAAATAATGCATTGATGGATTGAAGCTGTCAGAGGTAGGATGAGACCTGCAGATCCTTTTCTGTTCATGCTTCATTTGAAAGCGGAACCTATCGAAGAGTTATAATACTTTTGAGGAGTAGCAGGGAGTGATTGTCTTTTCAAGCTTAGTTTACCCAGGCCAGACCTTTCATAACCCCTTGAGTCTTCCAAAAATCAATAATAATAAGAGTAACAGTAAATAATCATAATCATCATCATCATCAGCAGCAGCAGCAGCACTTGGTAGTCCTTAACATGCTCCAGGCACTTTTCTCAGTGTTTTAAACATAGTAACTCATTTAATCTTCTCAATATTCTCATAAGACAATTTCTATTATTACCATTTCCATTTTACAGATGAGGAAACTGAGACACAAAGATGTTTAAAAATTTGCCTAAGGACACAACTAATAAGTAGGAAGGCTAGGATTTCAACCCACATGATCTGGCTTCACAGAATGAGCCTTTAACCAATGTTCTGTTTCCTAGGAACATGGTTAAGTTATTCATAGAGTCTTAGAACTACCACAGTGCCTTAAACATAATTTAATCTAAACTGGTTTTACGTATAAAAAGACTGAGACCAAAGAGGAGAATGGACTGATGAACAGCAACCTCTCCGGGTTCTCTCTCCAACCCCTGACCTCACTTCGCTCTCCTGTGTGGGATCACATCAGGGCTCAGCACGTCTCTGCTGGAGAATGGTCCTGTGTAGTGCAGGCCTCCTCTTGTTGAAACCACGCAGTGCTCGAGATATTATTTACCAGCAAAAAGTGCAAACATAAAGCTGGGTTTGCGAGAAAGAAAGAGATGTCTCAATGCCAGAGACAGAGATAGCTGCAAATGTGAGTGTGACGCTCAACTCCCAAGCAGATACCACAGTGGCTATGGACAGATGGGCGCCCACCTGGAGCCTGTGGTGTAGGGGCTGAAGCTGCTGTTGCTGTTACTGTGTAAATAGACAATACAGGTACCAGATTCAAAAGGTACAAAAATATCCAAGGTACACCAAGGCTGTCTTCTGCCCTTGAGTCCCGGAGGCAACCCGGATTGTATACACTCTTTGAGATGGAGTCCATGCCCATGCAGCTATATACGTTTATAAATTCTTCTGTTGCTGTTTATAACACAGATAGTGGCATCCTATACAGATTATTCTGCGTGGTTTTCATTACAGTGTTTCCTGGAGATAGTTCCATATCAGTGCCCATAGAGCTTCCTTATCCCTTTTATGGTTACATGATATTCTACGTGGTAGATGTATCAAAATTTATTTAAGCAGTTCCATTTTAATTTTTTGAGGAAACTCCATACTGCTTTCCACAGTGGCTGCACCAGTCTGCATTCCCACCAACAGTGCAAAAGGGTTCCCTCTTCTCCACACCCTTGCCCCCTCTTGTCATTTGTGGATTTATTGATGATAGACACTCTGGCACATGTGATGTGATACCTCATTGTCCCCACATTCTTAACAAGCCAATGTTTTATCCAAATTTTTGTCTTTTGTCAATCTCATATGTAGTTTCCATTTGTATTTCTTTTATTGGAATGAGGTTGAACCTCTTTTCATACATTTAAGAGCCCTTCATTTCCCCTGTTCTTTAAACTGGCTGTCTATATCACTTGCCCATTTTTATTAGTGG